>AWWV01006818.1:0-37361 GCA_001974805.1 Corchorus capsularis
GGGCCGAAAAAGAGTCTAATCTTGATGATGGCTTTTAAAAAAAAAAGGCCGGTCAAATTTGAGAATTTAATTAATCTTTGCAATTATTCCAATACCATTAATTTGACAATATAGAAACATCAAATCTACCGACAAAGAGAGAGAGAGGCTCATGACATAATTACATTTAAGATTCATTTAACAAGAGTTAAGTTTATCTTTAGTATAGTACTTTAGATGAAAATGTCTGCGGCATATATATATATATATATATATATATATATATGTATATATGTGTGTGTTGTGGTCAAAATAATCCACAACGTTGATCTGAGGAGGTCGTCTCTTGAACTCCGGTACCTAAGAGGTTGAAGAACCTGCAAGAGAAGAACAACTATGGAGTGCGGGGGTGAAGGACCCCGCGTTAGCACTCCGATGCGTAAGTCAGTGACGTTCTCAAGTAGATTGAGAAATCTAGAGAGAGTATTCTTCTCTAGGTATAGAGTTCGGAGTTTTCAATATGGGCAAAAGGTGAGAAGGCATTGTATTTATAGGCGTAGAGAATGCCACATCACCAATTCCCATACCCGGGTCGGGTCCTCAAATATCGGATCTGTTGTCTGTGGATGCTGAGTCATCAGTCAAACGAGTCAAACTTGGTTGTTTGGTCAACAGTCAACCAGCGGGTTCTTCGGAGTGCTTCTAGGGCGACGTTCGTCACTCGATGTTATAGAAATACTCAACAATTGCCCCCCCAGGCGTGAGGGGGGTTGTAAAGCGATCGCACGAACGGCTTGTTCTGCTAGCAGTAGGGGTCGGGCTAGGGAGGGTATTTTCCTGTGACGACTGTCATCAAGATAATTTGCTGAATATGCAGCTTTTTTCGTTTGTTTAATGTTTCCAAAGAATTTTGGAATTTTGAGTTTTGAATATCCGGACTTTTTGGAGTTCGAGCGGGTTTTCCGCTTCGTGACACGTGCCGAGATCTTGAGTACGTGGCTCGTTCTTGGCCGGACGATCCAAACGGTTTGCCTTCGCCATCTGCTGAGGTTGGGGCTATAAATAGCCAGCTCTTCTTACCTTTGCCATTTTTCGGTCTTCTGATACTTTCTTCATATCTTGCGTTTGCTTCCAATTTTTACTTTTGTGTTTCTTTCTTCAGCAGCTTCGGTCAACGCTTCTTAGTAAGTTTTTAACAATTTTTTGTATCGTCATCGTGCAATTTCATTGTTTACCTCTTGGTACCCATCATTTGTCTCGGTGTTTCTTTCATTGTTTGCTGATCTTGGATCTTTCTGGGTTTTGCTCATCGTCTGCCTGTCTCTGTCTCACTTTTTCTTTGTAGATACTTTGGCTCTTGAGCTCATTAAATCTTCCATTCCTCTTTACCCGTTCATCGACGTTCGTCCATCACGGGTACTTTGGGTGACGCCGAGACACCGATTGAGATTCCTGACTCAGTTGATATTTTAAAGGCTTACAGCGAGCTCTCGGACGATTCTGATATCGAGCTTTTTGAGAATTTAGGTCTTCCTCTGCAAAAAGTTCCTCCCCCGATCGGTAAGGTTCTTTTAGGGTCCATCTAGTTAGGTTTTTGTTTATGTCTTCGACAGAAGATTCTCAGAATATTTCCGGGACACCGAGCATGGGGAATAGTTCTACACCGGGAGACGACCATCAGAGCGATGAGGGAAGCAGTTCGTCTGAGATTCCCTTGGTTAGGAAAAAGGAAAACATTTGAGCCTGGGGAGGCATCCAGTGCTCCAAGAACCGATCGTCTTGAGTTGAACGATCCTACTTTCTAAAGCTTGTCTCCGCTTCCTCCTCCACGCTCGTCGTATTCAGTTAGTGTAGGGGAGTTAGGACCTCACCCCCCTCCTCTGGGAGGTGTCGCTGACTTTTCGTCTCCAGCGACTGAAGTTGCTTATTCTTCAGCCCCGAACATCGTTGAAAGTTCTAGGGCTGATTCTGGTAGTTTGGCTACATCCTCCGGTTCGATGGAGAAAAACTGGTTACAAAGATATAACGATGAGGTCGATGGTGGGTTCTCAGCTGCCAATCAAGTTGTTTCCAAATATGTGAAAGGAGCTGATAATGTGTCCATTAGGGCGGTGAAGGCGCATGCTAGTAGGGTTGGGTTGGGTCCTACCACCGGTTTCAAATTCTGTTACCCTACCGAGGACGACCGTCTCTACAACATTCGTCAGAATGGGAGAAGGGCATTCTTTACGAGGGTGATGTTTGAGTGTGGGTTCAGGCTTCCAGGTCACCCGTTCGTCCATGAGGTGTTGCACTATTATGACATTGCAGCATCCCAAGTAACGCTGAACGCGTGGATTCTTATTATGTGCTACATTGTGAGTTGCATCTATAAAGGGTGGAAACCCAGTTTGAAATTTTTTCGTCATGAATATCGGGTTTCCAATAACGGTGGGTTTATTAGCTTCAACCGGAGGAAAGGAAAGACGTTCTTCGAGACTCCTTCTAGCTGGCGTCACTGGAAAGTTGAGTTTTTTGGGATTCAGATCAGAAAGGGGATGAAGTGGCCAATAAGGATGAGGTGGACTAACATCCAGAGCAAGTCTTATAATGTTGCAAAGTACGAATTGGGCTCGAAAAATCAAGAGCAATTGAGGTACTTTAGCTCGCAGACTCTTCAGTGGAAGGAGATACTCCACGCCGCTCGTCTCATCATCTGTGGCATCATCCCTCTTCCTTACCAGATGAGTGACGTCGACGATAGCGAGCTAGAGGTGGATGTCTTCCAGCCTCTAGTTTTTAAACGCAAGGAACTGGTCGATGGTGAAGAAGTTGAAGTTGTGGATTCCACTGTTATTGTTAATGCGCTAGGTGAAGATGGGGATGAATTCATGCCTGAAGGTATTGAGTTCGAGGAATGGACGTACGTCGCTCCCTGATTTGATGAAAAAGAGTGGTTTGAAACTTCTTCCGCGTCTGTTAGTATACAATCCCAAGGGCCTGGCAATTACGGTAGAGGAAAAGGCCTAATGGTTTTAAATGTTTTGGCTGAGGCGGAAGGTCGTCCCGGTCTCCCCGTGCCGGTTCTGATGTCGGAGATTGAGAGTCCTTATGGTGTTTAGCTCGTCTCGCCTTCGTGCTCTTTTTTTTTTCGTCGTTCGCTTATTCTCCCTTAAACTAAAAAGATGACTTTTTTGATGTTTTTCTGCCAGGCAATTTAAACAAAGATTGAAGAGATGAGTTCTCTCTCTTTAGCTGAAAGACGGGCTAGGCAGAACGCTCGTCGTGCTGGGATTAGTCCATCGGCTCCATCTCCCGTTCCTACGACGACCGTCGCTGAGGTTGCGAAGACCTCAACTGATGGGGCCAATTCTTTACAACTAGCGCCAGTTCGTCCGCTAGTCTCCTATCCTGCATCGAAGTCTTCACCCATGACTGGATCAAACTCTCGTCCGCCCTTCGATTCTGAATTTCCTTCATTCCTCTCCGGCATTTTTTCCGGCGGGGGTTTCGCTGAGTGGTACAGGAAGGACTGTGAGAGAGAGACCGCCCCTCGGTTCATCGATCTGATGGCTGCGTTCTTTTCTTTTGGCCTTAATTACACCGACATAAATGATTTTAGGGCCGTTAGGGATACCGCTCTTGTCGAGCGCGCTGCCTTGATGGTGGGCGTGGCCATTCTGGTATTTCTCAGGTTATTGATCCTGTATCCACTTATACCTACGTTTTACATGTATTTTATACCGCCGTTCGTATTTGCGTAGGATCTTGTCGTGGCGCGAGGAAATTTTGCTGCCTTTGAGAAGGAGATTTCCGAGTGGGCTCCTCAAGTTGCCAAGTATATTTTTGATAGGTTGCCCGGCGCCCCCTTAGTTCGTCACCAAAAGGAACAGGACCAGTCCAAAACTTTGATTTTGGAGAAAGATGCGCAGCTAAAAGCTTTCAGTGAGGACTTGTCTCGCAGCATGAAGGCTTTGAAGGACGTTAAACTTGAGCTCCAGGACGAGAAGGACAGGGTTCAGCGAAGGAACAAGACGATTATGGACGAACGGGAGGCTTTTCTGAAGGAGAAAGCGTCTTGGGCGAAGGAAAAAACCGCTCTTCAGGTATTATGGTTCTTAAGCGTTTTGCATTCCCTCTCGTTTGTCCTTACCTCTTTGCTTTTTGCTTTATATCGACTCTGATAGCATGTGATCGTTTGTAGGTGGAGAACAACAGGCTCAAAGCGCAGGTCGAGTTATGCCTTGAACAGACGGCTGCTCATATGAACTCCACTCGTGATTCCGCTATTTATTTGATTCAGCGGGAGCATCCGAATCTTGACGTTTCTAACGTTAACTTTGAGAGCGGCGAACTCCCTTCTGGCTATCTTCTCGACCCTATCATCCACAAGACGCTTGAAGCATTCATCTAGGACCAAAAAATTGACCTTTATCAAGGAGCTTCAGACGCTCAGCCGGGCACGATTGGATTTGCTCCGATTGGGACCCCCCCTCAGACGAGCGATGCTTAAGGCCTCGTTGGTGAAGGTGACAATCCAGAGCAAGCGTCGAACAAGCGTCAAAAAAAGAAATGAATGTCTTTAATTTGTATTCTCATGATATTGGTGCTGTTATAACTTGAGTTCTTAACTTCCCCTCCTCTTTCTTCTCCAAATACTTGGTTGGGACATGTTTGAGTTGTTTTCCGGACAGTTTCTTGTCCGTTTGTTTGTAGTTATAACTTGTTTATTGGTTTATTTTGTGCTTTTTGTTTCTCTCTTTCTTCCCTTATGGCGCGCTCGCTTTTTTACTTTACAAGGGAGAGATGTTCGTCTGTCGCCTTTTAAGTTTACGACACAAGGGTCGTTTAGCTCTTTCGGGCAGTCCGTCTTATTTAAGTTCACGATTCAAGGATCGTTCAATTTTTTTATAAAACTGTCTCAATGGAGACGTCCGTCTTATTCTAGTATACGATTCATGGATCGTTCAATTTTTGATAAAACGGTCTCAATGGAGACGTTCGTCTTATTTAAATTTACGATTCAAGGATCGTTTTAATTTTGGTGAAACGGTCTCGAGGGAGACGTTCGTCTTACTGAAATTTACGATTCAAGGATCGTTTTAATTTTGGTAAAACGGTCTCGAGGGAGACGTTCGTCTTACTTAAGTTTACGATTTAAGGATCGTTTTAATTTTGGTAAAACGGTCTCGAGGGAGATGTTCGTCTTACTTAAGTTTACTTAAGTTCTATTTTGGTCTTCAAGGGGACGAACACATCAACGTTTGACTTCTGGAATTTTATTGATTTAACCATCATAGATGGTATTTTGGAAAATAGAACTTAAATCCTTACTCATTGCTGTTACAAACTATTACTGACAATAATATATCCTTTAAACAAACTGTTACTGAAAATATTTCTTCAGGTGAACAGCGTTCCACGTCCTAGGGATTTCCTTATTGGCCATATCTTTCAGTTTGTAAGCCCCTTTTCCCAGCACCTTGACGATCTGGTATGGTCCTTCCCAGTTGGGTGAAAACTTCTTCCTCTCCGAGGCCAGCCTACTGGCTTCACAATTCCTCAAAACCAGATCACCGACTTGGAACTGCCTGTGACGAACCTTCTGGTTGTAGTATTTGTTGGCCTGCATGGATTTATTGGTTTGTTTGAGCTGAGAGTTCAGTCGGACTTCCTCTAGGAGGTCTAAATTCATTCTAAGTTCATCTCCATTTGTGTCTTGAGAATAATGCGCAGTTCTGAAGGTATGGACTGTCATTTCTGCTGGGATGACTGCTTCCGTTCCGTATACCAGATTATAAGGCATTTCTCCGGTGCCTGTATGGCTTGTTGTTCGTATTCCCCATAGGACCCTTGGGAGTATATCAACCCATTTCCCTTTTGCGTCATCTAGCTTTTTCTTCATTCCAGCCAGTATTTTCCCATTCATGGATTCTGCTTGCCCGTTCGTCTGTGGGTAGACCACAGAGCTGGCCACTAACCTCGTCCCGTATTGCTTGCAGAAGTCTTTTACATGCTTGGCCTAAAGCTGTAGACCATTATCCGAAACAATGACATTGTGTACTCCGAAGCGACATAGGATGTTCTGCTACAAGAACTCTTCAACTGAAAAGCGAGTGATGCTAGCTAGCGGCTCTGCTTCTACCCACTTAGTAAAGTAGTCACATGCAACAATAGCGAATCGTCTCTTCCCAGTAGCCATTGGGAGTGGGCCGATTAAATCAAGTCCCCACATTGCGAACGGCCACGGGGCTGCTATGACGTTCAGCTCTTCTGTAGGGGCTCTTGGTACTTTGGCAAACTTCTGACATCGTTCGCATCTTTTTACCAGGTCTGCTGCATCGCTCTTCATTGTAGGCCAGTAGTAACCTTGCCTTAAGACCTTCCTGGCAAGTGCTCTACCCCCCAGGTGATGCCCACAGGATCCTTGGTGAACGTCTATTAAGACCTTTCCTGCTTCAGCGGGACCAAAGCATCTAAGGAGTGGGTGTGAATAAGATTTTTTATACAAAACGTCGTCGATCAAGATGTATCTCGACAATCGTCTCTGTAGGGCTATAGTGCCTCTTTGGCTTAAGGGCGGACTGGTCCCTTTTAAAAAGTCCTATATGTCATCTTTCCAGCAAGACTCCTCTTCTTCGATAGCGAGTATCCGAGACTCTTGTCCAGATGGTTTGGCCTTGTATTCCAAGAAGATCGTACCCCGAGCTGCTGCTGTGTTTGCTGAGGCTAGTTTGGAGAGTACGTCCGCTCTTGTATTCTGCTCTCTAGGTATTTTTTCGATTGACACTTCCGCGAACTTGGACCACATCTCTTGAACCCTTTGGTGATATGCGACCAAGTTTGGTTCCTTGACTTCGAACCTCCCTAGCACCTGTTCGGCCACCACCTGGGAATCTGTGAAGGCTTTCAGCTTTTTCACTTTCATGCGATCTGCCATCCCTAACCCTGTCAAGAGAGCTTCATATTCTGCTGCGTTATTGGAGAGAGGGTAACCGAACGTCATACCATACTGGAATTCTTGTCCGTCTGGAGAGATTAACAATATCCCCGCTCCGGCTCCTTTTTGTACTGTCGATCCATCCACGAAGAGTTGCCAGAATTCCCCTGTAGGGAGTGGTGGGGCTTCGAGTTCAACATTTGTTGGTAAAATCGGATTTAAAATCTCGCCTTCAATGGCTTTTCCTCTCTTCTGGTCCATTGCTGCTGAAGTATCTTCCTTAGGACGTCCTTCGGGGAACGTACATTCAGCCACAAAATCGGCCAAAGTTTGAGCTTTTATTGTTTTTCTGGGTTGGTATTCTATGTCGAACTCACTGAGCTCTACATTCCATTTGAGAAGTCGCCCTGAAAGATCCACCTTCTGTAGGACGTCCTTCAGCGGCTGGTCTGTGAGTACTATGATCTTGTGGGAGTGAAAGTACTGCCTTAATCTTCTGGAAGCCATTATAAGCGCAAAAGCTAGCTTCTCAATTCTAGAGTAATTGATCTCTCCTCCCTGTAGTATTTTACTGACATAGTAGATCGGCGCTTGTCCTTTGTCTGTTTCCTTGACAAGGACTGTAGCCACCGTTTCCGGAGCTGCTGCTAGGTACATGTATAAGGTTTCTCCTTCATTGGGCCTAGTGAGTAGGGGAGGAGAACTGAGGTAATCTTTTAGCTGCTCAAAGGCTTCTTGACACTCGGGTGTCCAAGTGAATCTGGATCTGGTTCTGAGCTGTTTAAAGAACGGTAAGCATTTGTCCGCTGACTTCGAAACAAACCTATTCAGTGCTGCAACCCGTCCTGTCAAGCTCTGGATTTCTTTTACCGACCCTGGGGGTGTCATGTTTAAAATGGCTTGCACTTTTTCTGGATTGGCTTCTATTCCTCTGTTGGAGACCATAAAGCCTAAGAACTTCCCTGCTTCCCTGCCCTCAGGTAATCAAAGCATTCGGATAAATCATCCAAATGTTGTTGCATAGTTGAGCTTTTTACCAACATGTCATCCACGTAAACCTCCATGGACTTACCTATCATGTCTTTGAAGACTTTATTAACCAATCTCTGGTATGTTGCTCCAGCGTTCTTCAGTCCAAAAGGCATCACATTATAACAATAGAGCCCGTCTTCGGTTACGAAGGACGTCTTCTCCGAATCCCTAGGGTTCATGGGAATCTGGTTATACCCAGAGAAGGCATCCATAAAGCTTAAGAGCTTATGACCAGACGATGCATCTACAAGACGATCGATTGAAGGGAGTGGGAAGATGTCCTTCGAGCAAGCTTTATTCAGGTTTGTGAAGTCCATGTACATTCTCCACTTCCCATTTGCCTTTTTAACCATCACGACGTTCGACACCCAATCCGGGTATTGAACCTCTCGAATGAAATCTGCTTTCAAGAGTTTGTCGACCTCTTCTCGTATAGCTGCAATCTTTTCGGGAGAAAATTGGCGTTTCTTTTGCTTAACTGGTTTGAAAGATGAATCAACATTCAAGTGGTGGCTCATGACCGTCGGATCTATGCCGGGCATTTCTGCTGCTGACCATGCAAAAACATCGACATTATCTTGGAGGAATTCGACTAGATCCAACTGTTCGTCAGGCCCTAACATGGAGCTTATTTGAGTAGTTCCATCCGGTATATCCATTCTAAAAGTGATTCTTACTAGTTTATCAACAGGTTCAGGTTTACCTATTTCGTTCTTTGTATTGAGTGCATTAACCTGAGGACGCCCTTCTGAGCCTTCCTTCATAATGGAACTTTCGTCGTCCGCCATATCAACAGGGTCGGGGGTGGAGGTTCCCCTGTCCGCTGTCTTTATGGGTTCGGGATCCACTGCTATGAGCTCCCTTGAATCTGCAATCATCATGCAAATTTCCATATCAGTGACTCCAGACGAACTTGAGGAATGGGTCTTTGTTTGTGTGCCTCTCATGGTTTCTCGCACCCGGACCCTGGTCCGATCACGGTTTGGCAAGCTTAAAGAGACTACATGGCACCTCCGCGCGATTCTGGGATCTGTGCACATGTAGCCTATGCCCGTTGGAGTAGGGAATTTCACTGTCTGACAGTATATCGTTTCCACCGTTTGGGCCCTCTTCATCAAAGGCCTTCCAATGAGGGCGTTAAACGTAGATGGGAGGTCTACTACCACAAAAGTGTTCAACAAGTTCAGAACGTGGTCCCCATCCCCTAAGTAGATCGTCAGGTCTACCTTTCCTTTGGTGGGTATAGGTAGAAGATCGAACCCATAAATTGGGGCTGTTGGCTTCAATCTGTCCTCTGTTAACCCATATTTCTTGAAAGTGTCATACATTAAAATGTCAACTGCACTCCTTGAGTCGACCAGGATCCTTTTAGTAGTGTAGTTAGCAATCATTGTTGTTACCACGATTTGGTCATTTCCCTCGTTCTCATAATCCCCAGCTTCATTACTGTCAAAAGTGATGGTCCAATCGGGTTTGACGTTCGTCTGAGTTGGTGGTCTGATCCCCAGGGATAGAACTTGTCTCATATGGTTTTTTCTTTTGCTCTCAGAGGTTGCCCATTCTTCGGTTGTTCCAATTATTGTGTAAATATGCCATTTTTCTTCGGGACGCTTTACCGGATCTTTGGGATATTCAAGACGATCGTGGACGCTTTGGACTCGTCGCTCCTGTTTTTTGGACGGTGGCTCCATTTTAATCTTGTCTTTCAAGTACCCTCTTCGGATGAGATCTTCTATTACATTCTTTAAATGGGAGCATTCTTCGGTGCTGTGGCCGATGCTCTGGTGGAACTCGCATTTTTTACCTGACTGCCTCTGTCTCTAAGTGGGTTTCAGGGGAGCTGGCCATTTGACTTTCTCGCCCAATGCCGAATTCGAGATGGCGTGCAATACGGCTGCCCGAGAATCTATTAGAGGGGTATAGTTGTGATAAGTCGGGTCCCTGGAGCGATCACTGGAGCTATTATTACTACCCTTCCTATCTCTGTCTCTTTTGGGGGATCGTCTTCTTTCCCTTTGTGGACTTCTTGTGCTGCTTGTCGGAATGTCAGACGGTTTGCCGAGATTTGACTCGGGCTGTAGTCCGTCTCTGTAAACCATGGAGATGTCCGTCTCATGGTATACTTCAGCTCTGTCAAAACATTCCTTTAATTTCTTGGGTGGTCTTTCGCCCAGGGAGTAGTAGAGCTCCTTGTGACGAAGACCATCTATGAAGATTTCTATAGCATCTTTATCTGCCAGATCATCCACTTGTATGTGCACCTCACTGAATCTTTTCACATACTTAGTAAGACGTTCTCCATGCTGCTGCTTGACCGTTCTCAGGTACATGGTGGTCTTCCCCTTCTGAACACGACTATTGAAACCTGCCTCAAATTTCAAGGCTAACTTTTCAAAGTTGGTGATGATTCCATTCTCCAATTTATAGAACCATCTCTGAGCCACATCCTCCAGTGTAAGAGGGAATAGCCTACACATTACCGCATCTGATGCTTCCTGTATGGACATGACCTCCCTGAAGTGGCTTATGTGTTGCTTAGGATCTCCAGTACCGTCGTACTTCTCCTTCGGCTGCTTTATGTGGGTTGGTACCTGCACTTGGCGAATTACCAGGGAGAGAGGTGAGGGCTCCTTTGAAATTTCCTCTAGGGGACGTAGGACGTCGTTCTTTTTCTTGGAAAGTTTCTTCAGCTGCTCCTTCAACTGCTCTTTCACAATTTGCTCTATCTGGGCTTCACTCACAACTGACTTTGTGGCCTCCTTCTGGGAACAGGCCTTCCTTGGTTCCTTTTCCTTCGGACCAGATTTGGAAGAAGCTTTCTCTGAATGCCGCGTATGCCGTTCATTGTCACCGTCCTTCCTGGACTTTGGCCTACCACGATCATCAGCTTTGCTCTGATTCTTATCTTTCGGAGCAACACTTTCATCTACTCCTTCCTTATCCTTGCTTACTTCGATTACCGAGCGGATTCGTTTTCCTCTGTCTTTCGTCCATACATTTGGGGGTGGGCGTTTGCTTTGCCCGTCCGCCTGAGAATTTGGCCTTTTGTGCCAAGCTGCCTCAAGCGTGTCGGCCCTTTCCTTGGCGCCCTGGGCTTCTGCCAAGGCTGCTTTTTCTCGTTCCAGAAGCGTTCTCTTGCGAGAGCTTCCGTAGCTTGTTTTTCTGCTTGGAACTTTTCGGCTCTCAATTGAGCGATGAGGAGGTCACGTTCGTCCGCAAGAGGGTTCACTCGGGAAAGTATATCCTGTCCCGGTGTCCTGCCTTCAAGCGGCGTCCTGATGCCCCCCCGAAGCTCAGAGGTCCCTATATGCTCATTGACAATAGTCGACTCCACAGTCAACGGGATCGGTTGGGGCCTGTACGTCCCAGTCACCGCATCAAACCTGAGTAGCAAGTCCATGGCCCGTGCTGAGATCGACGGTATTGGAGGTGGAGTGACGAGCGGATCAGTGGGAGGGGTAGACCGATCATCTACTTCATTAGTTGGGGTTACATCCACGTGTGATTCTTTTTGGAGCAAGTGACTTGGGGTGTTTGGGAAGAGTTCAATGCTCCGTATGCTAGGTGGAAGATTGGAGGGAACCTTGCTCGTCTGCGCTACATCGCTCGGTGAACTCATAGCGATTCGTCCAGGGTTCCCACAGACGGCCCAAGATGTTGTGGTCAAAATAATCCACAATGTTGACCTGAGGAGGTCGTCTCTCGAACTCCGGTACCTAAGAGGTTGAAGAACCTGCAAGAGAAGAACAACTATGGAGTGCGGGGGTGAAGGACCCCGCGTTAGCACTCCGATGCTGAAGTCAGTGACGTTCTCAAGTAGATTGAGGAATCTAGAGAGAGTATTCTTCTCTAGGTATAGAGTTTGGAGTTTTCAATATGGACAAAAGGTGAGAAGGTACTCTGTATTTATAGGCGTAGAGAATGCCACATCACCAATTCCCATACCGGGTCGGCTCCTCAAATATCGGATCTGTTGTCTGTGGATGCTGAGTCGTCAGTCAAAGGAGTCAAACTTGGTTGTTTGGTCAACAGTCAACCAGCGGGTTCTTCGGAGTGCTTCTAGGGCGACGTTCGTCGCTCGATGTTATAGACATACTCAACAATATATATATATATATATATATATATATATATATATATAGTATACTTGTACTTGGTTATTGCTGGCGGAACAAATCCATTAAACATGGCTTTCACTGGATGCTGAAATCCTATGCCATTGTCGGCCAGTTGGAGACCAAACTAGGCTATTTTCTGAGAACTCATTGAAGTGAAAGAGGAATCAATTGAATTTGATGAGCACCAAAGGTAAACTTGTAGGTCAGGTTTTATTAGAATTAATGTTAAGTCGTATTCTTAGTGAGAAGGGGCTGAACTGAATTGAGAAGAACAGAGTTATAAAATATGAAATGACCATAATTAGAGATATTGGAAAATATATTATTATGAATCTAAAGGCAATATGTTTCTGCCTTTTTGTTAGGCTAAAAGATAATGAGAGCTTGTTTTACATAATTACAGTTCCAACAAGTTAATGCGGTGGTTGATATCAACTATTTTTGCACTAAAGTTTCATTCTCTTTACGATTCTAATTTATCTTGACTAAAATTAAGGAGGATTCGAGTTCGACAATAATTAACCCAGTTCTACTTTTACTGGTTCCCTGTTCCTAATTTCTAATATACAAGGAATCCGAACATTTAACTAAGTGGTAATTGGTGGACGATCGATAATAATAATAATATTAAAATTCAATCCCTCTTCCCTAAATCAAAAGACCATGTACATATATATATATATATATATGCAAGTGCAAGGGCACTTTTCCATTTTTCTTCTCTTTTTCGTATTTGAGGTTGCTAAAAATTGAACCTTAGTCATTGCATCTAAGAGTTCAGCATCCTATATATCACCAGACGAGACAATCGATGGTGAAAGGGATATATATTGCAAGGACATTTTTCCTGTGCTGTCGATTTCCACTTTCTGCCATTGACTTGCCTTTTCGAACAAAGTGAAATAAATTTTATGAAAAAGAGAAACCAGAAACTCAAAGAAAGGATAAATATATAGTATAGGTATAGTGGCATATTGGCAATTGCTTTGAATGTGATGGAAACCCGTTGATGGTGGCTTTGCTGAATATATAGTTAAAATTGGGAAACGCATGTTGGAGATGGAGTTTCCGATAATGACTTCAAATTAAAATTGTTGATCCTGAAAGGCCGAAACTGTGCTATCCCACCACAGAAGTTTCTAACTTTCTATGATTGTTTCAGAACTGGTCCTTGTATATGAACTGTAATTGTATATGTGACTGACAACAATGCAAAAAAGTTTCACCACTCCCTTCATAATCTTTTTCCGATCCAGATTCAACCCACGTCGCTCACTTGTGTTTGGTAGGTGAGTCTACCTATAGGGGTGCATGCGTACGTAAGATCTCGAACCTAAGACCTGCATAAATTAGAACGAGCCGCTTAACACTCTATCGAACCTTCCTAATTAATTATAGAAAAAAAAATCAAACCATCAAACAGGAGATGTGCCTCCAAATTAATTAATTAAATTTGCTAACATTGTAAACAGATTTAACGTTAAACAAATGGGAATAAAACATTGCCTTTAAAGTTGAAACTTGAAACTAACTGCAATTTTCCCAAACAAGATTGGTTCAATTAATTTTACAGCTACCAAGTCCAACCAAATGAATTTTTTTTGAGGTCCTGCCTTCTACGTGCGGACCATGCATATATAGCTAATTAGTTTAGAATGGCATATGGTGATATAAGAACTTTTTTTTTTTTCAAATAATACCTTAATGCAGCCATCTGGTTGTCAGGCAGCAAAGGGGGAGAAAAATTATAAGACAATAATACAATTATAAACACACCAATTAGTTATAATTATCATAATCCAAGCTGCTGCATAATTTTAATATACTTATATTCTTTCTTCTCTACCATTTCGGCTGTAACGAGAATGGTGCACGAAGGTTTGGTATATAAGCTGGCTTTTAAGACATTAGGTTGGTGATGTTTTATT
This sequence comes from Corchorus capsularis, assembly GCA_001974805.1. NCBI lineage: Eukaryota > Viridiplantae > Streptophyta > Magnoliopsida > Malvales > Malvaceae > Corchorus > Corchorus capsularis. Next base: position 13,977 of record AWWV01006818.1, read on the forward strand.
AATATTTAGCAAACTGTTTGTCAAATTGCCTACTCATTCCCCATTTCAATAAATGTGCCATGTGATTGAACATATCTGCCAGAAATTTTCAAATGATTAATTGAGGCAATTGGATTCATCTGCACGAGCTTTTGACAGCAAAAGAAGAAACCATTTTGGCTGACCATTGGGAAAAGCTTAAATGCCTGGTCAAATTAACCTGACCTCCATGATTTCAAGCCTCTGGTACACAAATTCGATGGAAATTGGACTTCTTGGATTAGCACAATCTTTTGCTTATATATAATTAATCAATATATGATTTCTCTCCTCAATTACTCCTTCAATACTTCTTAAATTTTTGATAATAAAAGGAACCCTTTTGTTTATTTATTTATTTAATTTAATCAAACATTATCCAAGTGGGGCTTCATACTTCTTTTTATTTTTCGTACTTGAAAATTTTAGAATCGAATTTTAGGCACCAGAACTAAATGCCCAGCATCAATCTACCACTAGACCAAATATCAAAGGTTTATCGTCTTTTTGCCCCGTGAACTTGTATGATTTGGACGTTTTGCTCTATAAACTTTAATTTTGAACGGTTTGCCCCATGAATTTGCTATTTGGAGGCCCGTTAGTCCCTCTCAAACGGTAGACGTGACAGCTCCATCACGTCGTTGATGTGGCAATGCCACGTGACACAGAAATGCTACGTGGCAATGCTATGTCAAAGTTTTGGTCTCATGTGGCATTTTTGGAACGTGACTAGGGCTGCTCATTTTTCAGTGTCTGTCGGTGTCGGTTTTTTCGGTTTTTATTTTAGTATATACATAACCGTCAACCGACCGAAATCTAAATGAAACTGATAAGTTCGGTTTGTCGGTTTTTGGTCGGTTTTTGGTTCGATTTTCGGTTTTTCGGTTTATGTAGATTATTAGTTTAATTATCATATATATTAGTTATAATAAGATAGATTATTAGTTTATTATAACTAATAAAGTAATAATCTTATATATATAAATAATTATAAACTAAAACTATATTTTATTTCATATATATATATATAAAATAAAAAATTTACTATAAACCGATTAAATCGATTGCACCGTTTACACCACACCGTTTGCACCATTTCAAGTCGGTGCGGTCGGTTCAATCAATTCGATCGGTTTTTGACCAGCCCTAAACGTGACAGTGCCATCACGCCTACTGTTTGAAAGGGACTAACGTGACTCCAAATTGTGATTTCATGGGACAAAACGTGCAAAATTAAAGTTTAGGGGTACAAGTTTATGGGCAAAAAGGGTATTAAGCCAAATGTCAAATGGCTAAGCTAGGAGTTTGTGTAAGAAAGAATTAATGGCAAAAAATTGACAATTCATATAGCATCATTTGAAGAATAGATGACACTGAATAAGGAGGATTGACCAAAGCGGCGACTTGCCAAAAGTTACAATATTCTTCACTCTGCATTTGAGCTGGTCCAGGGACTAGATCACTAGACAAAACGTAGGCTTCAATTCATCGTACAAATCTGGGAAAAAAGGAATCCTCGTCATAAACATAGTCACATTTCAAAGCATTTAGTAGTTAGGACCACTGTTCAACCGTTCCAAGAATCCAGGGCAAGAATATGAATCTATCAAACAATATTACAAGTAAATTCAAGCTTGCTTATGTGAGAACTGAGAAAACTTGAACAGGGGTTTTTAATTATTATCAAAAAATAAAAAACAGGGGAACAAAATATATATATATATATATATATATAGGAAAGATTCACATGGTGATTGTTTAATGCTTTAGCAAACATTTGGTGACTTGTTTCTTAATTTTAGAAGATCAAATTAACAAAAAATCAATGCTGTCAGGTATTGATTGTTTAAGAACAGGTCATTGGTTTTGGCCAAGAAAAGATTGGTTGAATTCTAAATGGGCCATCCGAATCGAATTGCTTTAGAAATCAGTATTTTAGAAACGATTTCTAAATCCTAAAGGAATAAATTAGCCTTTTCTGAGTTGAAAGTAATGAATTCCAAAAACTATGTGAATGCCACTGAATCTGAATATGTGCCGAGTGAGTAAGGGTATTGAAGAAAGTTAAATTTTAATTCTTTTTAGCCGACCATGAATATTGTAAATTGAGATACCATAAACGATTCAAATTATGCAATTCAGACAAAGATTCGTGATAGAACAATTTAGTCCAATTGCATCTAATTTTATCAGGTAAATTAAAAATAGAAAAACATGAACCCACTTCTTGCGCGAGGACAAGAATTTTTTTGGTAAAATAAGAGCTTTAGACTTTAGTTAGTAGAATCGAAAAAGTGGTAAGACATGTGTTGGGGAGGAAAAAAATAGAGACAAATGCTAATATGTTTCCTTTCTTAAAATCGCCAAATGGAATTAAAATTAGGAAAACAAAAGAGAAAAGAAAAGGCAATGGGCTTTTCAATCCTTAAATCACGAGATTTCTAGCAAAACGTGTTGTGTCTGCAAAGCAAAGGAAAAGAGGACAAACCAAAACCAAAACCAAATGAAAAGGCGAATTTTGTACCGTTGTCATCAAATGGCATTCAAAGAGTTTTTTCCCATTAGTATTTTTGTTCTGTTCAATTCCAAACACTCCTCAATGTCACCAACAAAGCTAAGCTCAAATGTCACTCCAATTTATTTACATAATTTTTAAGCAGTAAAAGGAGAAAGAATAAATTAGTGGAAAAGAGAAAAAAAAATGCACAAAATTGTTAAACTTCAAAATTTTCTTTCTTTTGGATATTTTACTTTCTGTATACCAACGCCCCGAACCCCACCACCATGAACCAAAGGCGCCCTACGCCTCCAAAATTGGTCGCCCTTTTTGAGTCATTCGGTCGAGCCATTCTCCCCCTCATGGCTAACCATCCCAAATCCCAACCCCTTTTTTTTTTGGTTTAATTTTTGTGTGTTTGCATGGGGGGAGAGAGAGAAACAGAAGTGAATGTGGGTTTTCGAGATTTTTGCTTCTCAACGAACAATGAATAGATTAGCTGGAAAAGGCTGGAAAACCTACTTCTCTAAAAATCGCTTCACAATCTTCACGCTTGGCTCCACCACTTCCCTTTCCCATATTTCCCTCCATTCTTCCAAATCCGACGATGATGATGATGAACACTTGTTTTTCCTCATCACCGCCCCGAACGTCGCCGTTGCGTCTAATCTTCTTAGGTCCCATCCACCCCTTCTCAGCCGTAGGATCTTCCCTATCTGCCTCTTCGCCAACCGACACGTGTTGTCCTTGATCTCCCTCACGGCTTCCTCGTACGCCTCCCTCCGCACCGGATCACACCCTTGCTCGGGAACCACGCCGTTTTCTTCGCTAACCCACGGAGGGTACCTCTTAAAATATCTGTCAAATTCGGGAACTCCGATTGCTTTTCTTAACCCGACCCGAACGCCCTCATTTGCCGGGTCGTAAAACTGAGCCAACTCTTGGAACATCCCCGAGTCGAGCATTTCGTCGACTCGTTTGCACAAATAGTCACACAGTACCGACCAGGCCACGTCAACCCAGAGAAAACAACAGTCATACCTCAACACGTGACTCACTGAGCCTGAGCCAGACCCGGAAAACACGTCGACTTCAGGGTCGTAGGTTTCCACAAGGAGAGCATGAATAAGAGAGTTGGACCCACCAACAAGAAACGGCAAGTTCCCACGCGACGCAATGTTGTGGATGGTTAAACCCGCAGCGGAACGGAACTGGGAGGGCGCCACGTCAGCGTCGATTGAGTCGAACTCGCCCAGCAAAAAGTGTTGAACCCCTTTCCTTTCCTGGAGAGGGATTTTGTTGGTGGTAATGTCTAAGCCTTTGTAAAGCTGCATTTTGTCGGAGTTGATGATTTGGGAGTTGGGGAAATGGCCGGACAAGTCGATGGAAAGGCGGGACTTTCCGGTGCCGGTGGCGCCCATGATAACGATGAGTTTGGTGTTGTTGTCGCTGGAGACGTGGCGCGGGGCGGAGGAGTCCATGCGAGGCCACCGTGGGCGGCGGTGGAGGGGAAGAGGAGGGTGGAAGACTAGTGGAGAATGAAGGGAGTGGAAAGAAGGGAAAATGGGTTTCATAAGGACAGGCTGGTAATGGGTTTTGATGAGCTGTGAAGGGAAGGGACATATACGGAAACGACTTGTGCGTGTGCCTTTGTTACTTGCTAGCTACTCTGTACTGCCGTTGTTTTTGTTTGGCTTCACACAATAACACAAAAGGGAGAGAGAGAGTCAAGTAATGGCGGTTTGCATATTAAACTTTTCCTTAGCTATGGCGCTTAGGAGTCTTTTCTCTGTGTTTCGGCATTCTGGGTTTGATCAGGGCCTTTCTCTTCCCCGCCTCATTACCTATATCCTCCTTCATGCTTCTCATGCCCGCTCCTACACTTGTTGAGGTTGATGAAACCAAAAAAAAAAAATTCCCAAAAAGAGGAATAAGAAGAAGAAGAGAGATTCTATATCAGGTGCAAAAAGCTGGAGATTTGAATTATAAAAATGGGATTTATAGCTGTTCAATATCCCTAATCAAGGAAGGGATTTAATCAGAATTTGTGTTCTCCCTTTAAACCAAACCTTATAGGAAGTTAGAGTTGGTTGTTTTGGATGCAATGGAAGAGTGCCCAAAATCTAAAAGAGACTTGGCGTATATATATATATATATAGATATTATTGCGACATTACTGTTCCGTTTTTTTTTAATTTAATTTAATTTTATTTTTTAGACAAAAAAAAAGAAAGAAAAGAAAACAGTTAGTAACTTCTGGCCAAAAAAAAAACCTTTTTAGTTTACTAGTAGTATATTTTATGACTTTGATTAGTAGTATATTTTACGACTTTGATTAGAAAATGTCAGAATGAACCTTTTTGGTTTAAGAAAGAATTAATTTGAAGCGTATCAAATTTTCTAATCTCGCCTGTATCAAATAAATTGGTTAAATAAAAAAACTTAATTAGGAAAAATAAAAACAAAAAGAGGAAGAAGAAAATATGTAGAAAGCCCAATTGAAATTGATTCAATAAAAAACACCCACGAGCTACAATTGCAAATATAGCTTGGTTGTATGAGTGTATCTACGGGTGGGATCCTTGCCAGATATGATGGAAAGAGAGATTTTGAGGAAGATTATCCAGTCACTTTCAGGTGGGACTTGGGAGACATTTTAGCCTCCAAAACTATATAATTATCTTTGTTTTAGATTGTTGTTATATTGAAAATTAATTATTATTCCATTTAACAAAACAATAAATAAAAGTCTTCCTCAAATTTTAAAAAGTTTAAACAAGTTAACAAGTGTAGCTATTAAAAAGCTTAGATTTGTTTTTCTTTTCCCTCCTCTCTTTTTTATGTCACATATTATTTGTAAATATTTGATGTTCACGCCAAAAAATCTCTCTGGAGATCTTGGTGAAAGGTACCGAGCATGTCAACCAATTTTAACCGGAAATTGATAAAAGGGAGCAAGAAAAAATGAAATTAAAAGTGCAGCGAAAATGGAATGTTTGCTTGAAGTGCAGAAACATTAAAAATACCAAATGATTTGTAGATCCTGAATCAAATTCACACATAAGTGTTTAAATCATTGATTCCAGATTTAGATGACAAAGGAATTGCTGTGAAAAATGTTATTTTCTTGATTGAATTGCGAGAGATGACAAAGAGTTATGATTTGATTGCAACAAACATGTAAATACAAGAAGGAAACTTGTAAAAACAAGGTTGACAAGATTAATAAAATAAAAATATCAAGTAAGAACTTGATTCACAAGAGAGATTGGAAGCGCAGGGCTTGAAAAAGATTGAAAGCACGGAGTTTGGATGTTTGTTTTCTCTGAGAAGAGTTGTTTTGGACCTGGAGTCTGAGTTTTTGTTGTTGGAAACGGTGAGTGGAGTCCTTCAAAACGTTGGAGGCTGCCTCCTTATATAGGGGGGCGGCTTGCTAGGGTTAGGAGGATCCGACGGCTGAGATTAATTCCCTCCTGATTCATCTTGATCCTCTGATTTCAAATTCTTATTAAAATCCCTTAAATTAGGGAAATCCTAACCAACCCAATCAGCCACATAATCAGAACGTTTTGACCCTTTAAATGTGCTAATTATCACATTTAATTACAAAAATTTCGAAATTAGGAAGGTTCCTAAGCTTGGTGCGGCAAAAAGGGATGAAATGCCAAGTGCAGCGAAGCAGTATGGTGCAGAGATCACTTCCGAACGCCACGAACTTTGATTCTTCATTAATTGAACATTGAATTATGCTCAACATAATGCCACTAAGCTCATATTTAAGTATCATCAAAATCGGATTAAGGAAATGGCTTAAACCGAGCTTAATCAACCATAATGTCCTTAATTGAAAACTGAGTAAAAGTTATGAAAAGTGGCAAATATGGCTTGATTCTTCCATATAGCTTATATAACTCATGTAATTCAAGTTTCAAAGCTAATGGTGAAATCGCCATGCTTAATTGGTCCCGGGATTGGATTCTGTCCTTAATTGCAAAGAATGCAAGTTTTCCTCGGAGCTTGGAATGAGCTGAAATTAGGACAGAGTGTTCATCATGATATTTTGAACAACTTTAATAAAGGATGTTGCCCCAAATTCCTTCATCTTCATCTTCAATTTCTAAACCCTAATCCCTTTGTCCTTAATTGCAAAATTGTAAAAGTTTAACCCGGGAAGGGCTTGATTCCGATTTCAGGGGCATGGGCTGTCCAGACCCAATTTGTACAGTAGATGGGGCGGCCCAAATGTGTTTTCAACATAATTTACTTAATTTCTTTAATTTAATTAATTAAATTAAAAGAAATTAAGGATTTAAAGTCAAAAGTCAATCTTTTTCCTGGTTGACTTTGGCCTATGGTGGATTAAATCCAACCATCCATAGGACTTTTGGGAGTAAATCTCAACCCTTGATCTTGTACCACTGTACATTTACAATTTTATCCTAATTGTAAATTGTGGTATAAACGATGCCCCCCCTAATCTTTATTCTTAATTTAAGAATAAAGATTACCTAGAGTTTTATTTGTCTTCAATTTCTTTAGTCGAGAGTTTCCTCCCCTCCTTGGCACCCATCGACGTCGACATCTTCTCCTGCTTCCATCGAATTCATCAATTGCCTTTAAACTTTGCCTCATTGTCACCTCCATGGCACCAAAGGAAACTAGGCAATCGGATGGCAATGCTAGCCATAACCGAAACCTCAAGCCAAGCTGATCGTGTCGTCAGCAATCATAAGATAATCCCCACAAAACCTAACTAAAGTAGATAGAATAAGCAGGGGTCGATCCCACAGAGAAGGGTGAAGAACTTTTATTCCCAAGAACAAATCTTTTCCAAAAATTAGTTCTAAAACAGAAAACAGGGGATTTAAAATTATCAATTAAAAAGAAAGCAATTAAACTAAAAACTAAGCAAAGTAAATTAAATGTAAATCTAAATCTAAATCTAAATCTAAATCTATAGCAATTATAAAGCAAACAATAATTAAAAAGCATACTTCTTCTCCAGTGGTATGAATCAATCAGATTAACTATGGATCATTGATTTAAAAGGTGAATTTTGCATCTTATTCTTGACTGACAACTAGTATAGGTTTCCCAACATGTATATTAGATAAGAGGCCGATTAAAGCTGCAGTTATCCCTTTTATTCCTTCAGCAATCGATTACTTTCTTAGGGCTTAAAGATTGCTTGAGAACAAAGCATTAAGAACAATTAACTTTACACACATGCCTACAAGTAGAACCATACGAAGAGAAATTTCTCGCCCTCCGATAGACAAACACCCATTAAGCAGCGATTAAACAAACCTAATTTGCTACATACAATCAAACTTGAGTGATTAATTCTAAGCTTGATCTAGCCATAGATCCATCCAATTACTTCATCGGTGGCCATCCAAATCAATAACTATCAAGATCATAAAATAAAACAGAGTTTTGCCTACTATCATCAAGAACTTAACACAAAATTATAAGTATAGAAATCTCACCATAATCAATTGATCGAATTCACCAAAAAATTAGAAGTATTAAGGGTTTAGCTACTCATGAATAAATCCATGAGAGGCTTAAGAAAACTTACAAAACTTGAAGGCAAAATCCTCTTCTTGAAATCTCCTAGGGTTGCCGCCCCTCCCTATGCAAAGAGAGGGGTGCGGCACCCTTGACCTAAAACTAGAGAAAAACTAAACTAAAAAAAGGTAGAAAAAGAGAATAAACTATATGAGAGATTAATTTTGTGATTTGTGATACAGGAGGTGGCTATTTATAGTGGAGGAATAACCTAGAGACTCCTATTAGATTTAGGAAAAGAGGCTAGGACGTTCTAGGCTTAGAGTAATCTTCAAATTTGGTCTAGAGCCTTCCTGAAGTAGAATTCAAGTCAAAATAGGATTCTGGAATTTTCTGGATTTCTGCAGAAACTTCGACTTGATATTCGGGCTTGAAGATGGCAGATTTGGGCTTTGCACTTCAAAAGAAAGTTGTAGAGCTCGGAGTCAGCTTTCCAACGGCTACTCATGGGCTTAAAACCGACATTTGGATATTCTTTTGGATATTAGGCCTACAAATTGGGATTTTAACTCCAATTATAGGTTTATATGGGCTGAGTATATTCCCATATAATTTATCCAAAAATCCTCAACTTCAGGGCTTCATCTGGGCTTGGCTTCATTCCTTTGCAAATAAGCTCCAAATCTTCAATTTTGCTTCTTGAAATAATTCTTCAATTGTCTTCAATTCTTCAAAATATCTTCAAATAGTCTTCAAACACGAACTTCGCATCTTCAAATCTTCATTCCAAATGGCTAACTCCATAATTGAATAAAAGTCACCAAAATAGCTCCAAAAAGAGTGAAAAACAATGAGTTTTCACTTTTCTTGTCTTCAGGACCTAAAAACACAAATACTTGCAAAATAGGGTAAAAATACATATAAAAGTAGCAAAAAGCATAGAAAAATAGCTATAAAAATATGCATAATTTTAGCTCGATCACAAGCTCAGCCAAGGATACTTCTTGTGATGATGCCGCCAAGCCCTCCTCTAAAGGAAAACTTGCTGCTTCGAGTTCTTCTGCTAACAAACAATCAATTGCACCATCCTCAAGCCAATCGAAATTGAGATCAACGGTGGCACAAGAGAAAGCAATCACCACATAAGGTAGTTTCAATCCAATTATTGCTCAAATTTTCTTGAAATTAATTGGCTTGGATTAACCACTTGTCTTGTGAATATATGTTTGTTGATTTTCAAAACAAATTGGCATCCAATAGGTGCCAAAGTTGCTGCAAAGATCGGCCTAGGGTATAAACCCTAGCCGAATCAATTTTTCCATGGCACAAATCGCACCAAATTTGAAATTTTTGCACAATGGTAACAAAATTGCCACAAACATATATATACTATTTTTGGAAAAATAAGTGGCAGATTTATTTTGATTAAATCTTTAAATTTTTGCATGATGGTCGAATGAGATAATTAAGCCATAGTTTTTATGATTTCATGCGATTAAGGCACATAAAGCCCTAATATTTTCTTTGATCATGGTGTAATCGCAAAAGGGTTGCAATATTTGCACCATACTCATGGAACTGCCATCAACGTATATACTTACTGTTTTGCAAAGCAAAGTGGCAGACTTAGTTTTTGCTTTCTGATTCAAAATTGAACATGTTGGCCGAATAGGGTAATTTAGGCCATTACTCATTTTTATGCGATTTGGGGCTTGGAAACCCTAGAATTTTGTTTGCCGCATATTATCCTCAATTTTGCACTATGAGGGCTGCAATTTTACTCTACGCACCATGCTTATCAATTGTTAAGAATTTTAACAACAATTTCTCTTATGTTTGGTGCAGAGAATAACACAAAGGGTGGTGCAGCAAGCAAAGATAAACAAAGAGCTTCCGAAAGCACCTTGGACAACCTTGAATATGCAGTGAAGATTTCTCGGAATAGGTTTGAATACCAGGGCGATTTCATTGCAAACTCTTTCATTGACCTACCTTCGAAAGAAATAAGCCAACACTTTCCGCTCCATCAAAGTGCACCGTTTCCATTTCAATTGAGTGATCGTCACTGGAACATGTGGCTTACCAAACCTCCATCTTGGCCGACTGTTTCAAAAGGGTGGCCTGAATGGGTTGATAGGATTGTGAAGTACCGTAGAGACCAATTGAAAGAACAAGGGTTGCTAACTTTCATTCAGTTCTCCAAACATGAGTTTCAATATGACGACACTTTACTAGCTGCACTTTCTTGCTACTGGAACAAGTGCTGGAATGCCTTTTTCTTCCTTTGTGGGCCGATGTCTATCACCTTGATGGACATTGCTGCACTCACCGGCCTTCCTTGCCCTGGAGATGACATTTCTAGTGTCATGCTCATCAATCCGGATGAAGAAAAAACTTTTGACATTGCTATGCCTGATGGTGCGAAGCCAACTTTTGGACTTTTTAATAGTGCATGTGCGAAGACTGGAAATAACCCCCCTGATATAAAAGAACTAACAGCTTTTATGCTATTCCTTATCAGCAAGTTTATAGTGTGTTCTTCTTCGAAGGGCTGCAATCGTGAGCACCTTAAATTGGCCAAGATCATGGCTTCTGGTAGATGTTTGGCCTTTGGGCAATTTGTGCTTAGTGCGGTATACTGAGGTTTATTCAATCTCTTTGAAAAGAAAACTCTCTCACCGAATGGTCCTTTGTGGATAGTGCAGCTATGGGCTTGGATGTACTTCCCTAGCTTGGCGCCAACGAGATCTCCTTTCAATGCCTCTGCACGTTGCTATGGCACTTTGTACCAGCGGTTGGCGCCGAAACATGATGATCCTGATTTCATTTTTCGGTTCTTCTAGGGTTTAAAAGAACATGAATTCATCATATTTCAGCACCGTCCCGTGGGTCCTTCTTGGTTCAAGTTATGTCCAACACTCAACAATTCTGAGGTGGTAAAGAAGGTTTGGGTTAACTATCTCATCAGCATGGATCTTCAATTTGGACTTGATTTTAATGGGAAAAAACAAACCAAGCTTCGAGATGTATTTTCCTCCATTATTCAGCAGACAATTTGGTTATACTAAGAAGATTCCTGCACCTCCTACTTTCTCTTGTAATCGATACTGTCATCTCAGGGATGGGCTTACTGATAGAAAATTTTATGATGACGCCCACAAATTGATGGAAGGGAAGCAAAAAGCTGAAAGGTTTGACATTACTCCCCTTTTGCCTTAAGCTGCACCTGAGTTTACTGATTGGTGGTGCGATATTTGGAGCAAAGTGAGCCATGAAGGCGTTGAAGCAGTGCTTGCTAGGCTCAACTTTCCTTTAGGTATTTCTTTCCCATGTTTGCTTTAATTATTCTTGCCATTACTTGTTTCTTAATTCTTGTTTTCGCAGCCAACTCGTTTCCTACACCAAGAAAAGAAACAAAGATTCCATCTACACCAAAACGAGCTGCACCAACCAATGAAGGGAATGAAGAGAAACCATCCAAGAAGCCAAAACGAAGCAAATCAACTCCCATTGACGCTGACATGGATGGCAAAAATGCTACCGGTTCTCCTCCTTTGGTGGTGACTCCACTTTAGGTATGTATCGGAACTTTAAACTTTGTAACTTAATCTTCATGAGTTTCTTTTAAACTTTGCTTGAATTTTAATATTTAACAAGGTGGCAAGAAGTCCCTCTCCATGTGAACAAGTCGGAAATGATTCATCAACTTATTCTCCTCCTCCACTTTCTCCAAATCTTATGGTCTCGGAAGATGATCAAAATGAAGTAACTTTGATCAAGAAATTCACAGAAGATGGTCCGGACACTCACTTGGGCGGCACCTCACTTGGTGACATGGAGGATGATTTAGCCAAAGTACAACCTGTTGAAGAGGAGTTGGCTGAAATCCTAACAAACATGGATGCTGATTCTCATGATAACGATAACGTCATGGACCATTTAGATGAGGTAAACTTTTCCTCTGCCTTTTGATTTACTCATGTATCATCATGTTTCATAATTTTACCTTCTGAGTGTTTGATTCCTTGGTGCAGATGGCAAAGGATCCAATCCCTGACTTAGCTGCCATTAGTGCTACACCATGTTCAAATGTTGGAATTCGGAAGAAAAATGTTGCACCTGCACCTGTACCAAAAGCTTTGGCTTCCAAATTTTCTGCACAAGATCAAGTAAGCTTCGCACTTTACTTCCTTTTGCTTCTTAAGTTCGGCAAACATATATTATTCACCAAACTTGATTTTAGGTTGACCTAAATGTGGTGCCATCAATTCAGAAGGCTAGTTCGAACCTCCCTGAAGATGAAACTTTTGTGGCACCAATTTCAAATGTTTCTCCTCCCTCGGTAAGAAACCAACTTACGCGCTTTGTAGATATTTCAAAATTATAAGTAGAATACTTACTTGGTGGTTTCTTTCATGATCCTGCTGCACTGGCTAAGAAGTGTGATTCTTTAAAGATATTTATCTCAAAAGTCTTGCCAGAAGCTTCTGGGATTTTAGCAGCTTCATGTCCTCATGCACCTTCGGAATCCGAGTTGCTGGAGGCTTTACAAGGCCTTAGAGAACTTTTTACCAATATCAATATTGCTGTTAATGCTGAGTCTTTGGATCCCTTTTATGATTATGCCCTTATTTTGTCCGCTGCACCTGAGCTTGAGTCGAGAAAATCTCGGTTTTGGCGCAACTTCCATAAGCATTTTGAGTCATTTCTCTCTAAATGGCATCCCGCACTTGCTAGGTTTAATGAATATTGCACCAAACAAGAGCAATATGAGGGTCGGCAAGCCAAGCTTGATTCAGATGTCTCCAGATCTCGTAATCAAGTTACTTTAAGCAATGAGGAGGCCTTACTTCAAGATGAGCTTGACACCATCACGGCTAGGGCTGGTGCCATTAAGAAAAGGCTTGCTGAGTTGTCTGCTGAGAGGGAGAAATCGGCCTTACTGGATTGCGATCACATCATGAAGGAAGCTGAGGATCTTTCCAAGTCTATAGCCGACTATGAGCAGGTGATCAAGGAAAAGGATTCCCTTGAGAGTCTTCTTAATTCATATGAGGATGAGTTCTACTCTTGGAGGAAGTTCCTTCCTAAATCCCTGGGTAAGAACAAGAAATAAGATAGGAAATGTGGTTATTGCACCTCTTTGTGTTTTTATGGTGCTTATGGATAATTTAAATTTTGGTTTATGCACTTTCATTTGAACAATTGCAATTTGAATTGGTGGCACATGTTTTTTGCCAAACTATGAATTTTATGCATAAGTGGCCAAGTTACATAACCAACTAGAATTTAATTACCAAAAATATTTCCTATCTTATGGCTTATAAATTTATTTTAGCCATATAGATCTTGCTCATGTTTGATTGTGGTATAAATTTGACTACACCAACTAATCAATAATTGATGAATTAGGGTAATGGCCTCACTTGCAATTGGTGCAAAGCCATAAAACCCTAAAAATTTCGGCCTTTAGGCCAAAAATCCAAGCTTTTTCTTCTTTGATGACGGTGCCAAAAGTAATTTTTGTCACTAAAGATGGCTTTAAGCCACAATTTATTTCCAATTTGTCCTCAAAAAACCTTGCAATATTTTTTTAACCACAAAAATTAAATTTCCATCAAATGATAAAGGAAAAATATTTTTGTTTTATTTAAAAGCCGCAAGTATACACTTGGGGCGGCTATGTCCACTTAGTGCTTTAAGTATTGCAACTATACGTTGGTGAATAGAATGGCCGTATATTGCTGCAGTGCCATAATTTCCACACCATCTTCTTCAGAATTGGCTCAAACTCTGGTTCCGGCACTGACTCAGCCTTCCACGCACTTGGATAATACTTTTTCAAGTATCTACCATTTATGAATTTTGGGTGATATTTTCTATCTTGAGTTTCAAGCCAATAAGCTACCATTTTTTAGCACTTTCCTTATACGGAATGGACCTTCCCATTTAGGTGTCCATTACCCCATAATTCTATCTCTCTTACCAATAGGCAAAGTAGCTTTCCACACCAACTCTCCTTCTTGTTGTAGCTTCTTTCGGCCTTTCTCTTTTGAGCTTGCAAATGATCTAAAGCTGATAATGCTTCTGACTCCGCATCTTCAAGATCAATCATCATGGATTCATTGTATTCTTCCCAAGTAAGATTGTTTTAGAATGCTACCCTGGCCGACTTGGCCAGGATTTCTACTCGCACTATGGCATCATGACCATAAGTGAGACTATAAGGACTTACACCGGTGTTAGAACACTGAGACATACGGTATGCCCATAATGCTTTGGTAAATGTTCATCCCATTTTCCTGGTGCGTTCTTGATCATTTTCTCAATGATAGACAAGATTACTTTGTTGGAGGCCTTGGCTTGACCATTTGCTTGAGCATAATATGGTGTAGACCTTGTAAATTTGAGGCCATATTCTTTTTCCAATTCTGCAGCTATCTTGCCATCAAAGTTGTTGCCTTGATCAGTTGTACGTGTTCCTGGAATTCCAAAGCGGTGAATTATATTTTCCACTATGAATTTCTTAAACTTCCACATGTGTGATATTATTCATTGCCTTAGCTTCCACCCATTTGGTGAAATAATCCGTGGCAACAATGATGAAGCACACTCCTCCCCTAGCTGGTGGGAAAATTTTTCCAATTAGATCAATTGCCCAACCTTTAAACGGCCATGGTTTGATAATTGAGTGCAACTCTTCGGATGGAAGCCTAAAAAACAGGTCCATATTTTTGGCATTCTTCACATCCTTTAGCAAATTCGATGCGAACTTTCAGCACCGATGGCCAATAAAAGCCATGACGGCGTATAAGCCATCTCATTTTTCTTCCGGCTTGGTGCGCTCCGCACAAGCCTTGATGTACATCTTTCAACACCTTTCTGGCTTCTTCTTTATCTAAGCATCTTAGATAAACACCATCTTCACCTCTTCGATATAATTCGTCGGCCAACAAGGTATAGTGCACGGCCAAAGTCCTTGTTCTTCGATCAACTTTTATTGATGGATTGTTGAGGTATTGAATGAATGGTTCTCGCCAATCGGTGTGGTGATGATCTATGTTGCAAACTTCGAACACGTTTTCTCTAATGAGTTCCGATGGCATGCTTCTTCTTTCAACATGCACCACTTTCTTCCATATCTTATCTTGGAAGGTGATACCGGATGCCAATTGTGCTGCAACATTTGCTCCGTCATTTTGGTGTCGAGGCACATGTTCAATGCTCACATCGTCAAATTCATCCATCAATTGAATAGCCATGGCATAATATGGCAACAAAGATGGACTTGTACATTTGTATTCTTCGGTGAGTTGGTTGATAACCAATAGTGAATCACCTTTTATGTGTATGAATGTGGCTTTCATTTCCCTAAGCATCTCCATCCGATGATGAGTGCTTCATATTCCGCTTGATTGTTGGTGCAATCAAAATCTAGGTGAAAAGCCATCATGGTGCACGCATCTTGAGGTGATGAAATAATAATGCTCGCACCTGCCGAATCCGTGGTGCTAGAACCATCAAATTCAAGTATCCAAGGCGCCAATGCTATCTCCATGACTTTGGCTGCATCTTCAAATTCCTCACCAAGATCAATGCAAGGATGATCAGCCAAGAAATCTGCAATAGCTTGGCCTTTAACAGCCTTTTGTGGGATATACTTGAAACTAAACTCAGAATGTGCCAAGCACCATTTTCCGAGTCGGCCTTTAAGCATGGGCCGAATTAGCATGTACTTCACTACATCAGTTTTGGCAATAATACACATTAAAATAGAGCACGTAATGGCGTAATTTTATTGCTGCAAAATAGAGTGATAGACAAAGTTTTTCAATCGGACTATATCTATTCTCAACATCGGTGAGAGTCCGACTTAGATAATACACTGCTTGTCCTTTCCTTTTCTACTTCTTTGGCCAACAAACATCCAATAGATGATGTTTTGGCCGAAATATACAAGTACAAAGGTTTGTCTTTCCTAGGAGGAACTAAGACAGGTGGCAATGCTAAGTAATTTTTGATCGCCTCAAATGCTTCTTGGTGCTCGTCATTCCATTGGAACTCTTCATTGTTCTTCAATCTCAACAGTGGTGAGAACACTTTGGTTTTACCAGCAGTGTTGGAGATGAATCTTCGCAAAAAGTTGATTTGCCCAAGGAATCGTTGAAGCTCCTTTTTGGTGGATGGCGCCTTTGCTTGCATATTAGCCTTTGCCTTGTTTTGGTCTATCTCGATGCCTCGTTAATGAACCAAAAATCCAAGGAAATTACCTGCACGAACGCCAAAAGCACACCTTAAAAGGTTCATTTTCAAGCCATGTTGCCTCATTCTTTCGAATGATCTTCTTAAATGATCGATGTGGTCTAAAGAATTATGGGACTTGACAACTACATCGTCAATGTAAACTTCCATAAACTTACCAATCATGTCATGGAAGATGGCATTCATCGCCCTTTGATAGGTTGCACCAGCATTTTTGAGCCCAAATGGCATCACTATCCACTCAAATGTGCCAATCGCACCAGGACATCGAAAAAGCGGTTTTGTGAATATCTTCTCCTGCTATGTAGATTTGATTGTAGCCACTATGTCTATCCATGAATGATAACATCCTATGTTGGGCGGCACCATCTACTAATAGATCTGCAATAGGCATAGGATATTCATCTTTAGGGGTGGCTGAGTTCAAGTTGCGAAAATCAACACACACCCTAATTTTACCATTTTTCTTTACTACAGGTACAATGTTAGAAATCCATTCTACATACCTTGCAGTGCGGATAAAACCAGCTTTAAGAAGCCTTTCAACTTCCTCTTTAACTTTAAGAATGACATCATTTGCAATCCTTCTAGGAGGTTGTTGATAAGGGCGGTGTTCGTCTATGATTGAGAGTCGGTGCTCGACCAATTCTCGACTTAAGCCAGGCATTTCATCATAGTCCCATGCGAAACAATCTTTGTACTCTTTCAAGAGTGCGATGAATCGTGGCTTGTCTTCTTCGGCCAAGAGTTGACTTATGTATACTGGCCTATGCTTGCCATCGGTGCCAAGATCAATTTCAAGTAAAGGATCTTGCACTTCGGCTTTGAGATCATCAAGCTTCATGGGTGCATGGTCAAGTTCATCCATGGTGATCTCATTTTGATTTTTATTTTGATTTTGATAAGTCGCATTAGCAACTGGGGCGGCTAAGTCCTCTAGACATTGAAGTTTTTGTTCGAGTGAGTAGGCCGAGAACTTCTTCAAAGTGTCGTTGGCCATTTTTACTTCTTTTTGGTGTGGATTCATGGAATCTCCTCAATGATATGAGAACTAGGAAGCGACCTATAAGGAATTATAGCATTTGGCCGCACAAGATTTTCCATAGCCTCTTTCAAGGTTTCTTTCTCAATCTCATGTGTAGACAGGATTGGTACTGGTCGGCCATACTTGTCTTGGCCCATGAATCTGACTGGTCTGGTGCTACCATCATAAAATCTCACATCAACTGCATGGGATTCAACCTTGAATGGTTTGGTATCTGCCTGCACCACTTCAACTTCTGCACCATTCCAAAACATAAACATTTGGTGCAAAGATGATGGTACGCACCAATTGGAATGAATCCAGTCTCTTCCAAGCAATGCATTATAAGTTGAAGTTGAATCAACCACAAAGAATGCGGAGAGGGATGTTTTTGAACTAATGGTGAGTTGTGTGGGTAAAATTCCCATTGTTTCTTTTATAGCACCAGAAAAATCACTAACAGTGACATTGGACTTGATTAAGTCAGCGGTGCATTTGCCAAGTTTCCTCAATGAGGAATGTGGCAAAAGATTAACTGTGGCACCATTATCATCTAGCACTCTATTCATAGGAATGCCATCAACATGAGCTTTGATATACAAAGGTTTAATGTGAAAAGTGGCTTGTTCCTCAGGCTTGGTGAACACTATGGCCTTGGCGCCATCAATGTTGCCCCCCGAGTGTGCAACTTCTTCCTTTTGAGGTAGTTGAATGGTGTCATCATCATTCCCAAGTAGGAGTGGTTTATTAAGATCCACTTTTTCTTGCGTCTTAGCTGCAAAGGTGCAAGGTAAAATGAGAACCTTGCAAAGAAGATCTACGGTGAATTGACCAAAAACAATGGAATTTTCAGATTTCTCATTGAATTCTTCCGCTTGCATGGTGTCATTTTCATTTGTAGTGTTATCTTCATTATTGAGGTTGGCCTCTTTGGCCAAGTTAGCCTCAAGTGTGCCATCTTTTGGAGTGGCAAGATTTTCACCATCTTCCATGACATCTCCAAATGAACTAAGGTCCACTAAGAGGATGTCAAGATCATCCTCCCATTTGCGAGTGATAAGTTGAAGAACATGAGCGACATTTTTCTCAATCTTGCTTCGCTCATCGGAAAGGTTCTTTGCTTCTTCAAGATGTTCAACTTCTTTCTTCTTGATGTTGGCATGTCTTTCTTTCAAGTATGCGGTCTCAAGCAAAATTTCAGCTTTCCAATATTCCACGCCCTTCTTGACTATGTCGTCAATGGTCATAATTGTGGTGACTTCGAATGGTGCCCAAGACTCAACTTCTAGCTCCAAATTCTCTAAGGAACTTCGTGCGAAGTAGTCGGATAATCTTTTCTCCAAGTCACTTTCTGGTGCATGACCATTGTCTTCATCATCATTGCTGCCATCGTCTCTTGCACCATCATTGTTAGGCATGGTGTTGTTTTCTGGCTCTCGCACTGCTAAAATGACAAGTTTTCGATAGAAAAGAATGGTCTCCATGTCAATTTTACCTTCACGAGCCAAATAATTGATGTCAGGAATGTCATGGCCAAGTGCGACTTCAGTTAAGGCACTGGCCCTAGCATCAAGTTCAGCCTCCTTCCAATTAAGTAGAAGTGCTTTTTCATCTAGCTTTGCATTTTTAATCAAAGCCTTGGCTTACCATGGTTTATAACAATTGGATACCAATTCTTCAATTGTTGTTGCAGAAGTAATGAAGTGCGGCATTTCTTGCTTTGTGATATCTTCATTGGTGCAGCTTTCATCTACTTCCATAGGAGCTTTTTCCATCTCCTTTCTTTCTTTGGCCCTCCTTCGAAGCTCACGACGTCTCCAAGTATTTCGATTTCGCTTAATGGGCTGGCTGGGGAACTTGGGGTGTTGCACCTTCTGCCAAGTGCCATTTTTAGCCTTTGGAGTTGGCCTCACCATCCTTGGCCGAAGGTTTTGGATTGTATGCTCTTTTCGAAGTGCAACTTCCTCCTCAACTGCTGTGGTGCGTTATTCATCTTTCTTTTGATTTAACCAGGGCCTCATCTCATGCCTTGATCTTTTTGCACCATGTTTGGTTGAATTTATAGCCTCTGGATCAAGCTTCAAGGATTTTTGGGATTATTTTGCCACTGATGGCACCACATTAGAGGATGATGGCGCCATTGCAGAAGTGGATGGCTTTTCACGCCATTCCTTGTTTCTTGGTATGGGGAGTACCTCTCACGAACACCTTCTCTAGGTTTAGAGAGTCTTTGTGCCTTCCTTTCTGTTGGTGCGGCCTCCTGATCTTGGTGATGAGAAGTTGGTGTGTAGAGCTTCCTTCTAAGTGCACTATTTGATTGTGAACTTTTAGGACGCACCAAATGTTCCATCGGATGAATTGGTGGAGGATACTCAACTTTCCTTCTTGGATTTTGTAGCCTCAATGCCCTTGATTTTGGTGACAAAGGCTTGGTGCTTTGAAAACCCAAAGGCTTTGGCTCAGGATCAACATAGCCATACCTTTTCACTTTAGTAATGAGGTATTTAGCTCCATTTTTGGATTTTGGTGCGTTGGCATCGGCATGTTCTGTCACCGCATCTGCCACCTTTGTTGTTGCATTTTCACCATCTTTTTCAATGGCAACACCTTTGGCATTTTCTTCTTTTGTCAAGCGGCCATCTTTAGGAAAGTTGATTGACACCATATGGATGGATGCGGGATAAGGATCCTTGTCAACCTGCATCTCCTTTTTAGGTGCTTCAGGAAATTTGAGAAAACCTCTTTCAATTTTCTCTTGCACCACATTTTGGAAGACGGTGCAATCATTGGTGGAATGTGTCCACGAGTCATGGTATTTGCAATACTTTTTATCTTTGATTTCTTCTTGCGGAGGTATGACATGGCCTAGAGGTAACTTGATCATATCTGATTTGTGTAAGAAATCAAAAATATTTTCAGCCTTTGAAACATCAAATGAGTAAGTGCGGCCCCAATCATGTGGTTTCTTCTCGGCTTGTTGCTGATATGCCTTGGCAAATCTTTGCTGAGTTTGAGGATGTCCAACTCCAGCTTTCACCAAGGATGGGCATTTAATGGGACGGTCTACTTTCACCACTTCAGCCACACCAAGTTCATAGTTTGGCTCCTGATAATAGGTGCCATAAGATGAACTTCTTCTTTCCGCCTCTTCACGGAGTAAGGTCTCGTATCTAGCAACTTTAGTTGACATTTCATATAAGTCTCTGAAGTCCACACCTTCAAACTTCTTTCGTAGCTCAAGGTCTAGGCCATTATGTGCGAGGTGCACGAACTCTGCTTCTAAGAGTGGGGTGTGACACCTGTTTCTCAGCTTCTTGAATCTAGCAAGGTAGTCCTCCGCTGATTCTCCTTTCCTTTGATACAAACGTGAAAGATCACCCACTGAAACTTCAGGTTCAGTTCTATAGAACTGAGTGTGGAAAACTCTCTCCATTTCCTCCCACGTTCTAACGGAGTTAGGTGGAAGATTAATGTACCAGGTAAATGCATTCCCAGTAATGCAGTGCAGGAATAATCGTAACTTGTGGAAACCAGAACTTGCTTCTCCGCACTGAATAGTGAAGCGAGCAATATGCTCCAAAGTGGAGTGTTCACCAAAGAGGCCTGAAAAGCTGGGATTGAACTCAGGAATTTTATATCCCCTTGGAAAAAGGATATAGCCGATCATACTCCTCCGGATATGGAGCTTGGAAAGTTGGACGGCCCATTCTCCTGGATCCAGGGCCAACAATGTCTTGTATCATCTCGACAATCTGGTTTCTATTGATTTGATAAGGCATAGCCTCTTGATATGGTGCGATGGGCACTTGTGGTGGAGGTGAAGCATGGTGATGTGCGGCCTGGTGGTGTGCACCATTGCCATTCTTTGCACCATTTCTATTCTGCACAACATGAATGTTCGCACCATAGTTGTTTGCACCATTGTTGTTTGCACCATTGTTGTTCGCACCATTCACCCTAGCATGGGGTGGCACATAAGCAACATTTCTTTCCTCAACTTGATTCATTTCACCAAGATTGTCAACAATCACTTCATCCGGAGGCAAAATAGGATTGATTTGGCGTGGAGGAGCATTTTCCGCACCAAGATCATTTTTAAAATCACCATTTCTCATGGGTGGAAGATTTTGGTTATCCACACCGTTGTTGATGGCATTATTCACATCATTCATTGGAATTTCATTATTCACACCATGATGGAGAGGTGGTGCGGGCAACTCTTCTTGTTGTCGCACCAGCACCAAGTGTTAGTTTTGCCTCCCAAGTGCGGTGTTCATTCTAGCAAAATTTTGAGAATTTTGACGAGATTCGGCCTTTGCTTGGGCCAATTCTATTGCTACTCTATCCGCATTATCGTCCATTTTCTCGATGGCCAGCGTCAAAGCACGAATAGCACGCCACAACTCACGACTTGTGTGATACGGAGTTGGCTGCACCAAGAGAGGGTCGGCCTCATCATTCTTTCCATTAGTGCCTTGGCCTTGAAGGAGGTCCAAGTCGTGGTTAGATGGGTCCTGCGACCTCTTCCCATTTGTTTCCTTTTCAGCCATAGCAAGTGCAGCAAACAAACAAGGAAAAGGAAAAAGAAAGAGAAGAAGAGGAGAAGGAAATAACGCAAAAATGAAGAAAAACAAGAAAATTAAAAACCTTTTCAACAGCACCAAGATGAGATCTAAATCCTTGTAGTCCCACCGGGCGTGCCAAAAAGAGATGTTCGCGCCAAAAAATCTCTTTGGAGATCTTGGTGAAAGGGTACCGAGCGTGCCAACCAATTTTAACCGGAAATTGATAAAAGGGAGCAAGAAAAATAAAAGTTCATTTTGTTGCAAAAATGAAATTAAAAGTGCAGCGGAAATGGAATGTTTGCTTGAACTGCAGAAACATCAAAAATACCAAACGATTTGTAGATCCTGAATCAAAGCCACACATAAGTGTTTAAATCATTGATTCCAGATTTAGATGACAAAGGAATTGCTGTGAAAAAGGTTATTTTCTTGATTGAATTGCGAGAGATGACAAAGAGTTGTGATTTGATTGCAACAAACATGTAAATACAAGAAGGAAACTTGTAAAAACAAGGTTGACATGATTAATAAAATAAAATTATCAAGTTAGAACTTGATTCACAAGAGAGATTGGAAGCGCAGGGCTTGCAAAAGATTGAAAGCACGGAACTTGGATGTTTGTTTTCTCTGAGAAGAGTTGTTTTTTTGACCTGGAGTTTGAGTTTTTGCTGTTGGAAGTTGTGAGTGGAGTCCTTCAAAACGTTGGAGGCTGCCTTCTTATATAGGGGGGCGGCTTGCTAGGGTTAGGTGGATCCTACGGCTAAGATTAATTCCCTCTTGATTCATCTTGATCCTCTGATTTCAAATTCTGATTAAAATCCCTTAAATTAGGGAAATCCTAACCAACCCAATCAGCCACATAATCAGAACGTTTTGAGCCTTTAAATGTGCTAATTATCACATTTAATTACAAAAATTTCGAAATTAGGAAGGTTCCTAAGCTTGGTGCGGCAAAAAGGGGTGAAAAGGCAAGTGCAGCGAAGCAGTATGGTGCAAAGATCACTTCCGAACGTCACGAACTTTGATTCTTCATTAATTGAACATTGAATTATGCTCAACATAATGCCACTAAGCTCATATTTAAGTATCATCAAAGTCGGATTAAGGAAATGGCTTAAACCTAGCTTAATCAACCATAATGTCCTTAATTGAAAACTGAGTAAAAGTTATGAAAAGTGGCAAATATGGCTTGGTTCTTCCATATAGCTTATATAACTCATGTAATTCAAGTTTCAAAGCTAATGGTGAAATCGCCATGCTTAATTGGTCCCGGGAATGGATTCTGTCCTTAATTGCAAAGAATGCAAGTTTTCCTCCGAGCTTGGAATGAGCTGAAATTAGGAAAAAGTGTTCTCATGATATTTTGGAACAACTTTAATAAAGGGAATGTTGCCCCAAATTCCTTCATCTTCATCTTCGATTTCTAAACCCTAATCCCTTTGTCCTTAATTGCAAAATTGTAAAAGTTTAATCTGGGAAGGGCTTGATTCCAATTTCAGGGGCATGGG
>AWWV01006819.1:0-11752 GCA_001974805.1 Corchorus capsularis
AATGAATTTCCTCTCTTACTATTCATGTTGTCATTTTTTGTAATTTTTTTAATTTTTATATTTATAATTAAGTGTGTTTTTTAATTTTACATATTAATTGTGTGTGTGGATATTAGGATTTGCCGATTCAACTCCTCTGCTGGAATTCTAAAGGATTGGTGGTATAAATGTATCTGCAATAATTGTTGATTCATGGGTAAACTATTGACATTTCAGTTCTGTATTCCTTTCGTCTTAATTTCTATTTGGGTGGGTTTCTTCTTCCTAATTGGTTTCACATGGGCTCCGTACTATTTCCTAAAATTTTTAAGTGGACATTGATAAGATCCTTCCATTTAATTTAGCAGCGTCTTAGGATGGCATAACCTAAAGTGGGGAGTCTTCACTTCTCACCCCAACATTTTGAGGTAAATCTGAATTTATTTGTTGATTATATTATTTGATACTTAAATTTAACATTTCCTTATTCCTCTTTTATTTTACAAAAAGTTTTTTTTTAATTTATCATTTGACTTCCTTTTTATTGAGGTTTCTATTAGTTGCTTATGTTTAGTATATTTCCACATTTCCAAAAGCACAGTTAGTCAATGCTAAGTACAATCATTTTGTGATGCATAGTGTAAATGACATATGCCCCTACAAATGCTCTCAACTAATTCAATTCTCTTACGACAATTATACATGCTCCTTGACTACAAAAAATTAGACCTTCATTATGCAAAAGCCAAATTCTTCCACCTACCGAGTTCATTAATTTAACAATTGCAATCAAGATTAAAAAATGACCGCAGCGTACTATGTTTTTTTAGATAATCAACATACATTTCAAACAACAATTAATATTAGCTTTATTTTGATAAATTATCTAGAGATGGAGGAGTATAATATTAGCTTTATTTTGATGAATTACCTAGATGGAGTAGAATTTAGGTAATGCACTTTTAGAATGAAAGAGAGGTCATGTGTTTTGCTTTATATATGCGAATTATTTGTTTGGATGTATGAGTTTCTCCTAACTGATTAACTTACAGCCAATGCAATATCCTCTTACTAACCAACTTAAACAACTACAAAAAATATAGCCCTAATAAGAAGATGACTGCAGCGCAAATGCATGTCGCCTTGCTTGTGGTAATGATTTTTGTGCCAAAAAAAATGGATAATGAACAAGGATAACGTGGATGGCTTAACATGAAATGGCTAATTGCTCAAATAAGGGCCCAACGTTTGTGAAAATGTTCAAATAAGGGTTTAATATTTGTGAATATGCTCAAATTAGGGCCCAAAGATTAAAAAAAATGCTCAAATAAGGGTCTATTGTTGCGAAAATTGTTCAAATAAGTCCTGCGTCTATGTTTTCGACCCAATTTGGTCTCTACCCTTTTTTGATGGCATGGACCTATTTAAGCAATCTTCACAATATTGGACCCTTATTTGAGCATTTTCACACGTTGGACCCTTATTTGAGCAGTTAGCCAAATGAAATTATAAAGGTTTAACACTCTTGGTTTGATTAGGTGCAAGTACTTGGTGCTAATTAAGCGTCAAAATCGCTCTGCCCCAATTTATTAACAAACCTTTCAAACCAAGCAAGATTTACCATTTTTGTATTTACAAAATTTTGTATTTCTAATAATTTGTATTAGGTTACGAGTGATGATCCCAGGAGATCGAAACTGTGGAAGCTAACACATTACTAAATATGTACAACAATTTATTGTTTTGCTTTTTAGTATATATATTCTGCTTTCTTGTTATCTTTGATTACATTGGATATAACTTGTGCTGCTGCCTATTGCTGGGTTGAATGAAATAGAAAAAAAATCATTCCTTAATGTAATTTAGAAAAATGGAATGTAATTTTCACGGTTCTCTTTTTAATGTGATATTCTCTCTTCTTTTGCATACTAATTTGTATTAAACTAATAACGCAGTGTCCACCATTGCTATGGAACATGTTGTCGTTGTTCCACCCGGCGAGTACCCCGATCCAATTCAGGCCTATTTGGCCGGTTAGGGTGCCGCTCACGCTGCTCTCGCCGCTCTCAGCGCTGCACCTCTCGCTCCCGTTTCTGCTGCCCCTCCCGCTCCCGCAGCCCTTGTCGTTAAGGCTCGACTTCCTCTACCACTAGACTTTCTTCTTGGGAGTGGGGCATTGAGGGCTTCCTTCGTCTTTTTTGTGGTGGAAGTGCTGATTTACCTTTTCCCCGTCTCCTTTATGAGGACTTTGTTCGCACTCCTCATATCGGTGGCATACAGTACATCTTGTTACATCTGTTGGGGTTTCCTAGGGAAGGGTTTGACTGGAGGCAGGTGGAGATTTGAGAGTTTTTGCTCCCCTCCACCTGTTTTGCTCATGGAGTGATATATGTCGTATGGTATAATGAGCCCGCGAAACACACTCACACACGTGAGGTCTGCCTCAAGGAGCCCCTCATCCTTATCATTGCCACCGTCTGGTATTGTAATCATTTAGTTGGGGTGGTTTGTGAGTCGTCGAGGGCTACAATAGCTCTTGTGATGTGTAGGTGTAGTGTAGCCCTGTGGATGTGTAGATGGAGTGTGATACTGTAAGGTTTATAATAGTACTATGTGGATGTGTAGGTGTTTTATGATACTATGTGTAGATGTAGTATGTTTTTGCGGATGAGGTTTTCGTGGTTTTGATTGGACCAGTTGGAGATCCGAGAGTTTATACTCACCCCCATCTGTCTACGATGTGTGGTTTAGTGAGCTAGCTAAACATATCCACACCCATGAGGTTCGCTTTGAGGAGTTCCTTCCCCTTGTCATTGTCAACTTGGTTTATTTTGATCAGATATTTCAGGTGGTCTATAAGTCGATGAGGAGCTATATCCAACAACTGCAACAACATCAAGGAAACAATGTGTAAAGTATGTAGTTGTAGCAGAAATAATATAATTTAATGAAAATGCACAAATAGTATCAATCAATATCAATACCTATATTTAATCGGAATCCCAATTCTCCACCATGTGACAAGTGTCCTTTAATTCTCAAGTGACACTTGTTAATATTAACATTAATTTAGACTATTATGTAACTTAATTGTTAAGCACCATTTCTAAAAAAAAAATGTTAAGCACCAAATTATAAAAATGAAGAACATGCAGTTGTTGGTTTCTGTTCTGATTTTTATGATGCTCTGTTCTGGACTTTGTTCATGTAGCTGTTGGTTCTTGAACTTAATTATTCTATATATTATAAATAAATAAACTACCACCTTTTAAGTTTTACCTTAAAAAAATGAAGAACATGTTAAAGGACATATATAGGCATTTGGAGGGCTAAATGCGCAATTTAGGTTCTAACGTTTGCCGCAAACGACATTTCAGGTTCTAACGTTAGCTCTTGTGTCAATTTAGGATCTAACGTTATCGGGATGGGTCAAAATAAGTTAAAATCAGATGGGACCGTCTGTTTGCTAAACACGCGCTAATTCCCCTGCTTGAACCCAAAGGAAAATGTTTTTTTTTACGGAAATGAAAAAATTAATAAAAAAAAAGGGTTTAAAGAAAAAAAAGATTTTTTTAATGAAAAATCAAACTATATTTTTTTCCGGAAATTAAAGAAAAAACCCAATTTTATTATTTCTTTTCTTCTTCCTTCTTTCCTTTCCTCCAACCAGACCCTAATTTTTTCCCCTTCTTCTTCGGTAAGGACCCTTATTTTCTAAACCACTTTCTTTACCTGCTAATTTCTTGATGTAGCTTGTTGGCGCATCAAAATCCAACAAAACCCATCTCCTAAATCCCCTCAGATCGACTTTTCCATTGGGTTCAAGCTATGAAATTTGATAAAGCTATGGAGTTGTTGCC
Organism: Corchorus capsularis; assembly: GCA_001974805.1. Classification (NCBI taxonomy): domain Eukaryota; kingdom Viridiplantae; phylum Streptophyta; class Magnoliopsida; order Malvales; family Malvaceae; genus Corchorus; species Corchorus capsularis. Next base: position 3,840 of record AWWV01006819.1, read on the forward strand.
ATTGATGTCAGCATTGACAGTCTTCTAATAAATCTGGAGAGTAAATCTTCATCTTGCTTCCTTGCTTTGGCTTACTCCAATCTCATTTTGATGATGTTGTCTGCGGAATTTTGATTGAATTCTTCAACTTCTTCTCAAGCCCAATGAATCGATCCCCCCCACTATCTCCCTCACAGTAATCTATTCTATTATATTTCTAGTACAATTTGTTTACTCTTGGAAAGTTCCTACTGCTAATTTTTTACTCTTTTTCAACAAATAGATAGATATTCTTATAACCCTCTGCTTTGCGATATCTGTTAGGTTAGTATTTAATCTGGGTTTTTGTTTACTTTGTCGAATGTTGTTGAAAAAGTTGGTGTTTTGATTTGGGTTTCTTGTTGTTTTGTTGCAGGACAAACGAGATGCTTTCTTGTTCTGTCAACAAGACAGAGCCATTCTATGCTGAGATTGTGATGTTCCAATTCACATGGCAAACGAATTTACCCAGAAACATAACAAGTCCTTGGTGTTAATTTGTGTTTTTGGTTGAGTGAGAATTGTTTAGAGAAATAAGAGAAATAAAGTGATTTTTTTTTCTTCCTTGTTCTTGATGAAACAAATCCAACTTTCAGGTTAACCAACTCAATTTTCCTTTCCTTTTTTCTTGTATTATTTGAACGATGTTGGTCCTCTTATGCGACAAATATTTGATGGATTCTTTGGATTTTACTTTGATGTTTGCTTTCGTGGGTTTCTTAGTTGTTCTTTGATTGTATTGCCTGCGGTGAAAATCGGTATATTTGGGTTCTGGGTATTTGTTCTAAGTGTTCTTGTTCATAGAAGAAAAAAATAAGAAAAAAAAAATCGGTATATTTAATTTTAGAATTAATTTTTTTCTTATTTTTTTGATAATTATTAAAATTTTAAAATTAATTTTTTTAAAAAATAAAAAATAAAAGACACGTGTCAGCATGTTAATGGTGCGTGTAAGGTAAACACTGCCCGATATCCTAAAATGACATATTCCGATAACGTTTGAACCTAAATTGACACAAGAGGTAACGGCAGAACCTGAATTGTTATTTGCGGCAAACGTTAGAACCTAAATTGCGCATTTAGCCATTTATGAGATCCATTCTCACTTAAGTCTCTTGCCCTTTGATGTCTATCAAAAAATTCACCCTTTTCTCTTCCTTAGCAATTAATCCCTTTTTTCGGGGAGAGGAAATCTTTGTTTCTTTATTGTTTTTACTTCTGCTACCATGACAATTTGCTATGGATACCATGGATGGATGTATCAGTTTCTCATATCCCACCGTTATAACTCCATTTTTCAGACTTGTAGAACTCATCATTATTGGAAAAACTTAATCACCATAGAGCAATATTACATGTCATTTACTAGCAACAAATAAGGTTTTAATAAAGAATGGCATAAATGTCACTTTGCACCCTTAAGTTTGTACGGACTGCCACTTTGCACCCAACTTTTTTATTTTGACCAAAACGCATCCTAAAGTTTAATTTTTGTGCCACTTGGCACCCTCCATCACGGTAGGAAAACCGGATCGGTCACGGTGTTCGAAGTGGCATGCCACGTGGATCAAAAAGTAACATGTGGCACACCATGTGGATCAAAAAGTGACACGTTGCACGCCACGTGTGCCAAAAAAGTGACACGTGGCACGTCACATGTTTCAAAAAGTGATACGTGGCACGCCACGTGTACCAAAAAGTGACACATGGCATGCCACGTGCACTAAAGGATATGTCCACGTGTCAATTTTTTGTCCACATGGCATGCCACGTCAGACGTTGTGACCGATTCGTTTATCCTACCGTGACGAAGGATGTAAAGTGGCACAAAAATAAAACTTTAGGGTGTGTTTTGGTCAAAATAAAAAAGTTGAGTGCAAAGTGACAGTCCGTACAAACTTAAGGGTGCAAAGTGGTATTTATGCCAATAAAGAATATCTGTTTAACATATATTTAGTGATAATTTCAATGTAGTAATTAGAGAGTCTGTGGTCTTTCCGAGATCCCTGTTTTACATGGAAATGTAGTAAGGCCAAGGCCCTTTCATGTTAATGTATGATCTGCTTGGATATGTGTTTGGCGTGCAATTTTGGTACCAGTTCCTTAAAGTGTGAAATTAAGAAACGAAAAAAACTTATGAATTCATCCTAGATGAAGTTTATGTCAATGAGGGGATGAATAAGGTATGATAAAATGTTTAAGCTGACAGTAGGAATGAACTGGAGCATTGGCGTGGCTATATTCTCTATCCTTTTATCTTTCCTTTTCCTCTCCAAATAAACAAATACAGGTTTTCATAATCTTGTAATTCAAAATTGATTGAAATGCGTAAAAAGTTTAATATTGTTTCTTGTATTATCCATTCAAACCAGCAACCACTTAACTTTGTGTGAATCAAGGGGGAAACCTTGATTATCACTTATTATCACTTTTATTATCGTCGTTTTTTGTTTTTGTTGAGAAAACTTAGTCATTTACTAAGTTTTAATCTATAAGTACTATACTATCTATCTATACTATATATAAAAGTACGAGTTTTGAGAAACTTTTGAATTGACCATTATATCCTTATTTTTTTGAATATATCTCTTAAATGCCCTTGCTTAAACGGTTGTAGTTTTATTCTACTAAAAACTCTATTTTTATTCAATTATTAAATCTAATTTCTTTATAATTTCTTTATTTTTACCATTTTACTATTTTTCAATAAAAATTGTATATATTAAAATTTTTAATATACAGTTTTATTCTACCAAAGACTCTATTTTCATTTAATTAAATTCAATATTTTATAATTATTTTATTTTTACCATTTTAATTTAAAAGGTTATTGTGATTGACATGTTCTATTTGATAATTTAATGTTTTATGATTAAAATATATTATTTCCCTAATGCGCAATTATTTTATTTGATTTATGATTAATTTTTTGCTAGACAAATGAAACCGTTAATGTGGGTTTAAATTTGCTATTTTATTTTGTTAATAATTTCTTTGTGTGGGTTTAGATTTGGGTTCGGTTATCTGGGTTAGGTTAGTTTTGGGTTAAGGAAATTTTGGGTTATAAGAGTTCGGTTAATTTTTGGTTTTAGGTTGGGTTGGATTCGGATCGCTCAAATGTCGGGTCATTTGTGTTTGGATCAATTTTTGTTCGGGTCTTTTTCAGTTTCGGATCATATGGTTCAGATACTTTCAGGTTTGAGCCTCCGATTTTCAGGTTCAATTATTTTCGGATTCGAGTTATTTAAATATAATTAATCTCGATTCGGGTAATTTCGGATTAATCTCTCGGATTGATCTGATTCGGAATTATTTAGGTTTGGGTCATTAAGGATTTGAGGCCGAGTCATATCATTTTCGGATTGAGCGGATTTTTTGGTCGAATCGGGTTGGATAAAGTTTGGCTTCAGGCGATCGAGTCGGATACCCATACTCGAGTGAAATTTTGCCAGCCAATAGACTTCTTTAGGATAAATTAGTAGTATACTTAAGATTTTAATTTTAATTTAATTTAAACATATTAGGTCATGGACTCACGTGCCACGTGCAAGGCACGTGAAAGTAATAACTAGTATATATAAAAGTACAAGTTTTGTAAAACTTTTGAATCCTCTATTATACCCTTATTTTTCAAACATATTTCTTAAATGTCATTACTTAACTATTGTAGTTTTATTCTAATAAAAACTCTATTTTTATTCAATTAAATGTAATATCTTTGTAATTACTTTATTTTTACCATTTTACTATTTTTCAATAAAAATTTGTAGGGATGTCAACGGGTCAGGTAGCCGCAAATTTTGAGGTACCCGAACCCGAACCCGATAGGAAAATACAATACCCGAACCCTACCCGAACCCGATTAAAATTTATTATGTAATACCCGAACCCTACCTGACCCTGATAATAAATACCCGTTAAAAATCCGAACCCGATATAAAAATTTATTTTCTTGAATATTTTTAATAAAAATCATATGAAAATTTAAATTAAAGTCATAAAATATATACTAAAGATAAATAATTATATTTTAAAATAATTTAACAATGTTAATTATTATTTTTTTATCAAACTCAATTATTAAAAAGAAAACAAATATATAAATTTAACAAAAATATTAAAAAATTTATTATTTATTAAACGGGTTCGGGTAACGGATACCCTAAGGTTACTACCCGTACCCTACCCGAACCCGTGACGGGTAGCAATTGTGCTACCCGAACCCTACCCTAACCCGATTATAGTGTACCCAAACCTTATGAAATCGGGTCGGATAGTGCGGTACCCGTTTATAGGGTACCCATTGACATCCCAAAAAATTTGGATATATTAAAATCTTTAAATATACAATTTTATTCTATTAAAACTCTATTTTCATTTAATTAAATTTAATATTTTATAATTATTTTATTTTTACCATTTTAATTTAAAAATTTATTATGATTGACATCTTTCTATCTGATATGTTTAATGTATTATGATTAAAATTTATTATTTTCATAACGTACAATTTTTTTATTTGACATAAAATTAATTTTTTGCTTGATAAATGTAACTATTTATGTTGTTTAAATTTGTTGTTTTACTTTGTTAATATTTTTCTTTTGTGTAGGATAATTTCTTTTGTTGGTTTGATAGTAAAACTCAATGTATATACAAATATCTGGTCGGATTGGATTTAGGATTCGGTTAATTTTCGGTTTCAGGTTGGGTTGGGTTCGGATCGCTCAAATATCAGGTCATTCGGGTTTGGATCAATTTTGGTTCGTGTCTTTTTCGGTTTCAGGTCATATGGTTCTGACAATTTCAGGTTTGAGCATCTGATTTTCAGGTTCAGGTCTTTTCAAATTCGAGTCATTTAATAAATATAATTAATCCTTGATTAATCTCACATGTTGATCGGGTTCGGGTTATTAAGGATTTAGGGTCATATCATTTCGGTTTCGGATTGAGCGGATTTTTTGATCAAATCGAGTTGAATCAAGTTTGGTTTCAGGGTCGAGTCGAATACCTCCACTCGACTGAAATTTTGCCAACTCTCTAATAATAGGCTTCTTTAGAAGAAAAAAAAAATTAGTAGTATGCTTTTTTTTCTTGTAAAAAAATTAGTAATATGCTTAAGATTTTAATCTTAATTTAACTTAAAACAGATTAGGTTGGATCACGTGCAACGCCACGTGAAAATAAGGACCAGTAGGATTAAAAAACCTTAAAGAGTTTAAGTTGAATATAAAGTGTACTGCGTTGCTAATTTGTTACAATCTGAAAAAAGGAGCAAGCGTCTATCATGCATTTTCCAGAAAATATCATGTAAATGTAAGTGTTTGGTTCGCAATTTTGGGATCAGTTGCTTAAAATATGAAATAAAGTAACAAAAAGTAGTTGTAAAATCATCCTAAATGAAAGTGCATGTCTTCCATTTTGCTGATGAATGCTGAATTGATGAAAACTTAAAAGTAAAGCAACATTAATCTCCCGGTGATACAAGCATTGTAATATAATTTTCTAAGACTTGGGCTGGACAGACTCTATATCTGAATCTGAAACTGGAGATACTTTGGCAGTGGAGGATGGCTGAGGCTGAGGGGAAACTGGAGATACTTTGGCAGTGGAGGATGGCTGAGGCTGAGGGTCATCGTCGTGGCTTTTACAACTGAAATTGAAACAGAAAAACATAGCCAAGGCCATGAAAGCAGTCAAGACAAAGGATAAAGGAATAATGTGGGCATACGCTGTAAGCACTTGATTATCTGTATGATTCTTCACAAACTCTTTCCAATCTTTGTTTAGTAGGATCCACCATAACGTCGCCAACACCCAAAACAATAGGCTCACTGCAAGAGTAAACCAACGCGGAAGCCTACGAGTAGTTGCTTTATACCTAACAATCCCTCTTTTATCCATTTTTTCTGCAAGACTCGGATAGAAGCCTAAATAAGTTGCAATTAAGACATGGCCCATGCCAACGGCCGTCGGAAGAAGAAAGCCAAAGTCAAGGGCGTAAAGAAAAATAGTTCGCCACAGATCAGATCGATGCTTCCCGCCCTCCATTTTGATCTCCATTATTGTAAGCCAACATCCACCAAACCCTAATGAAGCAAAGCAATACCAAGCCGCCAGAAACCTTCTGCTTGGTGGTCCTTCCACTCTTCCATGCTCCATTGTTTATCTCAGTCAAGCTAATTAAGCAAAATATAATAGTAATATATCAAGTATCATCAGTCAAAATGTACATTAGTTGATGAATTTCCGTAATAATTAATCAAAGATGCACAGTAAGGATCTACACTTAATTTGTAAAATAATCATTTCTGGCAGATTATTCGTTGCCCATTTCATCATATTTAACAAGATAGAAATTCAATGAATTGAAACGCAAAGGAAATGAAAACATATTCTGAAAGAATCCCAGACAAAACAAGGATTGATAACAAGGATCGCATGCAGTAAGGAAGTACATATAATACCGAAGAAATTAACAGTCTTTTAGCAAAGTAATTATAATCATCAAAATCATATTTCATATTCACAGATATTGAAAGTAATTTAAAGCAAAACAATTAGCAAGAGAATATTTATGGATTCCATACCAGTGGAAGGAAATAGGAACGTACAACCAAAAGAGAGAAAATAGGAAAAGCAAATATATACGGCTCCGTAATATAGAACTGCATGTGGAGTAGTTTTGAATTTTGACTAATCTGTTTCATTTTCAAATTTAGTAGATGAAGCATTTAAGAATTTGAGATCGATGAGGATTCAAAAACCTTAAAAATTCCAAACTAAAATAAATAAGTGGGTTATAGCCTACCTGCATACAATTTTTTTTGGCTTAATGATCAAATTGGCCCCTGAACTTACACAAGACGGTCAAATAAGCCCCTAAACTTTTATTACAGTCAAATAAGTCTTTGAACTCTTAGAAAAAACCAAATAAGCCCTTTTTCTAAGGACAATCAAGTTTGCCGTTAATTTTGGCCACGTCACTAGGCCAAGTGGCTAAACAATGCCACATGGAAAAAATTAATTTTGGAAAAAAAATTTGACAAAAAATAAAATTTGAAAAATAAGAACAATTGATTTTTTTCTCTTCCCAAGACCCAAATCTTTTGCGATGCACAACCCAGAATTGAAAAAGAAGCATATCTAGAAGAGCTCTAAAGAAACTAACAAATACCCATATTGCAACTTAACAAGAAAAACCAGAAAGAATTGGAAAATCATTAAACTTTGATGACATTACACAATGAAAAAAAATAGAATATAAAAATCTTCTTTTACTTTTAGGAAAATCTATGAAGAAACCAACAAATTAATACCCAGACTGCTAACTTGAAAAAGAACAGTCAGAAAAAATGGAAAAGTATTATACTATGATGGCATTACACAGTGAAAAGAATAGAAAAAAAAAGAATCATCTTATTCTTTTTCTTTGCAAATACCCATATCAAATACCAACAAAAATGATGAAAAGAATTACAGAGTTGAAGCAGGGAAATTCTTTGTTTAACTCAACACTTTTGGGCTTTAGAGTAAATGAAGGGAAAGAATCCAACCACGAGTCCAAAAGGAACTCCAATTCCAAAGCCAAAAACTCCCAACAGAAAAAATTCTCATCTTTTGTTTTCCCGTCTTGAAGGAAGAAGAAAATCAGCCTAAACTTATTTGTTGGTTTTGGCCCCTATTTATCCGTCTGAAATTGCTAGTCCAACGATTAATAGCCTCATTCCCGTGGTCTGATAAGTTTCGATGGAATCATCTAAAGCTTTTTCAGACAAGAATAAAAAGATAGTGTCCTTTTTAAAAGTATTCGGCGGGGGTCTTATCGGAAGCGGTAGGAGAGTTAAGAAAGGTGGCTAGGGTTGTAAAGAAAGGAAGAATCGGTTTGGGGAAGA
>AWWV01006821.1:0-26133 GCA_001974805.1 Corchorus capsularis
TTTGGGCTACTCTTCATCAGAGGCCTTCCAATGAGGGTGTTAAATGTAGATGGGAGGTCTACTACCACAAAAGTGTGTAACAAGTTCAGGACGTGGTCACCATCCCCTAAGTAGATCGTCAGGTCTACCTTTCCTTTGGTAGGTATAGGTAGAAGATCGAATCCATAAATTGGGGCTGTTGGTTTCAACTTATCCTCTGTTAACCCATATTGCTTGAAAGTGTCATACATTAGAATGTCAACTGCACTCCCTGAGTCGACCAAGATCCTTTCAGTAGTGTAGTTAGCAATCATTGCTGTTACCACGATTAGGTCATTTCCCTCGTTTTCATAATCCCCGGCTTCATTACTGTTAAAAGTGATGGTCCAATCGGGTTTGACGTTCGTCTGAGCTGGTGGTCTGATTCCTAGGGATAGAACTTGTCTCATGTGGTTTTTCCTTTTGCTCTCAGAGGTTGCCCATTCTTCAGTTGCTCCAATTATTGTGTAAATATGCCCCTTTTCTTCAGGATGCTTTACCGGATCTATGGGATATTCAAGACGATCGTGGACACTTTGGGCTCGTCGCTCCTTTTTTTTGGGCGGTGGCTCTATTTTAATCTTCTCTTTGGATGAGATTTTCTATTACATTCTTTAAATGGGAGCATTCTTCAGTGCTGTGGCCCATGCTCTGGTGGAACTCGCATTTCTTACCTGATTGCCTCTGTCTCTGAGTGGGCTTCAGAGGAGCTGGCCATTTGACTTTCTCGGCCAACGCCGAATTCGAAATGGCGTGCAATATGGCTGCTCGAGAATCTATTAGAGGGGTGTAGTTCTGATAAGTTGGGTCCCTAGAGCGATCATTGGAGCTGTTCTTACTGTTCTTCCTATCTCTGTCTCTTTTGGGGATCGCCTGCTTTCCCTTTGAGGACTTCTTGTGTTGTTCGTCGGAATGCCAGATGGTTTGTCAGGATTGGACTCGGGCTGTAACCCGTCTCTATAAGCCATGGAGATGTCCGTTTCATGGTATACTTCAGTTCTGTCAAAACAGTCTTTTAGTTTCTTGGGCGGTCTTTCACCTAGGGAGTAACAGAGCTCCTTATGGCGAAGACCATCTATGAAGATTTCTATAGCATCTTTATCTACCAGATCATCTACTTGTATGTGTGCTTCACTGAACCTTTTCACATATTCGGTGAGACGTTCTCCATGCTGTTGCTTGACCGTTCTAAGATATCTGGTTGTCTTCCCTTTTGAACGCGACTATTGAAACCCGCCTCAAACTTCAAGGCTAATTTTTCAAAGTTGGTGATGATTCCATTTTCTAGTTTGTAAAACCATCTCTGAGCCACATCCTCCAATGTGAGAGGAAATAGCCTACACATTACCGCGTCCGATGCTTCTTGTATTGACATGACCTCCCTAAAAGCATATGTTGCTTTGGATCCCCAGTACCGTCGTACTTCTCCTTCGGGTGTTTTATGTGAGTTGGTACCTACACCTGGCGGATCACCAGGGAGAGAGGTGAGGGCTCCTTAGAAATTTCCTCTAGGGGTCGTAGGACATCATTCTTTTTCTTGGAGAGCTTCTTTAGCTGCTCTTTCACAATTTGCTCTATCTGGGCTTCACTCACAACTGACTTTGTAGCCTCTTTTTGGGAACAGGCTTTCCTTGGCTCCTTTTCCTTTAGGCCGGATTTGGAGGAAGCCTTTTCCGAATGTCGCGTGTGTCGGTCATTGTCACCATCTTTCCTAGACTTTGGCCGGCCACGATCATCAGCCTTGCTTTGATTCTTATCTTTTGGAGCAACGCTTTCATCTACTCCTTCCTTATCCTTGCTTACTTCGATTACCGAGCGGATCCGTTTTCCTCCGTCTTTCGTCCATACATTTGGAGGTGGGCGTTTGCTTTGCCCGTCCGCCTGAGAATTTGGCCTTTTGTGCCAAGCTGCTTCAAGCGTGTCGGCCCTTTCTTTGGCGCCCTGAGCTTCTCCCAAGGCTGCTTTTTCTCGTTCCAGAATAGAGCGTTCTCTTGCGAGAGCTTCCGTAGCTTGTTTTTCTGCTTGGAACTTTTCGGCTCTCAATTGAGCGATGAGGAGGTCACGTTCGTCCGCAAAAGGGTTCACTCAGGGAAATACATCCTGTCCCGGTGTCTTGCCTTCAAGCGGCATCCTGATGCCCCCCCGAAGCTCAGAAGTCCCTATATGCTCATTGACAACAGTCGACTCCACAGTCAACGGGATCGGTTGGGGCCTGTACGTCCCAGTCACCGCATCGAACCTGAGTAGCAAGTCCATGGCCTGTGCTGAGATCGACGGTATTGGAGGTGGAGTGACGAGCGGATCAGTGAGAGGGGTAGACCGATCATCTACTCCATTAGTTGGGGTTACATCCATGTGTGATTCTTTTTGGAGCAAGTGACTTGGGGTGTTTGGGAAAAGTTCAATGCTCCGTATGCCAGGTGGAAGACTGGAGGGAACCTTGCTCGCCTGCGCTACATCGCTCGGTGAACTCATAGCGATTCGTCCAGGGTTCCCACAGACGGCGCCAAGATGTTGTGGTCAAAATCCGCCACAACGTCGACCCGAGAAGGTCGTCTCTCGAACTTCGGTACCTAGGAGGTTGAAGAACCTGCAAGAGAAGAACAACTATGGAGTGCGGGGGTGAAGGACCCCGCGTTAGCACTCCGATACTTAAGTCAGTGACGTTCTCGAGTAGATTTAGGAATCTAGAGAGAGTATTCTTCTTTAGGTATAGAATTTGGAGTTTTCAATATGGACAAAGGGTAAGAAGGTACTCTGTATTTATAAGCATAGAGAATGCCACGTCATCAATTCCCATACCCGGGTCGAGTCCGCGAATATCGGATCTACTGTCTGTAGATGCTGAGTCATCAGTCAAGGAGTTAAATTTGGTTACGTGGTCAACAGTCAACCAGCGGGTACTGTGGAGTGCTACTTGGGTGACGTTTGTCGCCCCTTGTTATATATATACTCAACAAGGGGCTAATAATACATACTACTCTATTAAAAGAAGAAAACAGAAGTTATTAGCTGACTTGATTAATTAAATTCACTTAATAATTATAACTATTCACACGAATTTAGACTAAAAGAAAGCATAAATTGTAGGAACTATGGAAGTCAACACGATCCGTCTTTGATGGTAGTCTTATCATGTCACCGACTCCACACTCTTCACTCTTGTTCTATACAAACCACACATATACTGTCGGTGAGCTAACAATAAATTATAAATTTAGGGGCGCCAAGGCATTATCCATCAAAGCATCCTAATTTTCTCCACAAACCTAAAATAGTAGAGAAACATTTTAACATCAATCCAACAATATTTTTTCTTTTTTGAAACAAACAATATTTTTTTAGGGGTTCGTTAAGTCTCATTCCTTGATGGCTTATTATAATTTTTAGCTATTGAACGTGCCAAAGTTATCATATGAGCCCTTAACTTTATTTTCAACCAAATAAGTTATCATTTGATAGTTTTAGTCAAATGATTATGTTTTTAACATGAGTCTAATAGAGCTGTTAGGGCCGTTATCGTAGCACGTCATGTGTCAATTCCATGTGAGTTCCATCGTCTACGGGAAAATTCCATATGCATGCCACGTCATTTACCAAAATAAAGTAGGTCTAGTTGCCATATGGAATTTTCATATGACATGCCACATCAGCGATTCTAACAGTTCCTTAAGGTCCACTTAGAAAAATAGATCATTTGATAAAAATACAAAATTTAAGAGTTTATTTGATTCGAAAATAAAATTCGAGAGCTTATATGACACTTTTGGCCATGTTTAAAGGCCAAAAAGTGCAATAATAAGCCATTGATATATGCGATCGGATTGCTCAAGCCCTAACCAAAATCAATAGCAAGCTGGAGTAGCAATAAAAGTTTCCATCGATTCGAGTATTCTACGTGACCAATACGATGCCCTTTTAAAGGTTGTAAAAACTAGCTAGCAAGTACCTTACCCGTCCCCATATCTAACCACATGATCTCAATCTCACCTTCCCCATTTAAACCAAATAAAAAGGTAATGAGGCGATGACATACAATACAAGATACAACAACTTCAATGAGCTGTTTGATTATGAGTCGAATATATATATATATATATATATATATATATATATGTTCTATAGAAAAATATACATCTAGCAGTTTTGTAAATCCTATACTTACGAGCTATTCGGGTTTAACAGTAAATAATCGAATTCAATTTGCTCATTATTGTATACTAAAAAAAATCTCATTATTGAGTCCAGCTCGAGCAAGAGCAAGCCTGTTCAAACTTTGAATAGCTATATATATGTTTTGAGTACTTGAGTTTTCAAACTTTAATTAGAAATGAAATAGGCACTTATTTATCTTAATTCTTTGTGTTTAATTTGATGATTTTTAAGTGTTTATACTTTGAATTGATACTTAATTGCTTTGTTTTTGTCTTATAGGTACTTTTGTAGATATTGATTATGAAACAAGACAAATCAAGCGGTTTTGTGAAGAATTGGAGAATTAATCTGAAGATCGAATCTTAAAGCTTTCCCGTGGAAGTAACGATCATATTAGACGCGATTGGGTAGCAAAAAGAGGAAAAGTTCTTGAAAATGCACTGTTGAGGTGACCCAGGAGCAGGCAGCCTCAGATAGCCTGCGCAAATTCATTATTCAATTCTGGTGCCACCCGCTAGCGGGCACCGTTGCCCAGGAGCAGGTGGGTCTCGAGAGATTCCGTTTTTGAAGCTGATTTTTCTACTTCAAATGGGTTTTTTCTCCAAGATCTTATCATCAAACTAATCTCATGACCCTTGGACTTCATTTAGACCATAGTTAGCTATTTTCCTAGTCTTTTTAGGATTTTAAATATATTTATTGGATATTTATTATTTTCCTTAATTAGTTTTTTATGATTAATTAGATTAGCCCTTATATAAAGGGAGTCTTTGTACACAAATCTACAATCTTTCTCTTCTATCTATCTCTCTTCTACTCTTCTTGTTCCTGGTTTTCATCAATATGAGATAAGTTTTTCTCTCTAGTTCCATGCTTAGACTTTTAGGTTGATTTGTGAGATTTATGTTCTTAACCTGATTATTTATCTTGGTATTTTATGATTTCAGATTTATTCTTGATGATTTTATTATTCTAATTGATTTGGTGGCCAACTTAAATCTATTGCTAGTTGGAATTCTATACCGTTTGGTTAGGTTTCACATGGTAGCAACTAGTTGAATGGGAGGGGTTATCAAAAGATATATGGAAATCACTAGGAAATCATGAATGCAAATTGAATGCTTGCCTGTTTGGGGAGTGTTATTTATATAGACTAATTCACTATGCTTAATGCTGTTGAACCTTGAATTCTATTGTGCGTTTGGCATAGGATTAGGACCTCAATTAGGCTAGTTAATAGTGTTCGCTTTAATTAGTATTGTGGTGAATTCATGGGATTAATTAGTGTTTGTTGTTAATCTATGCCTTTTAACTTAATGAATACAAGTTGATCGGCCCGCGCAGGCGCTACAGGTGTTCCTTTTTAAGAATTGTTATTTATCACCATGCATATATTAAAAGATTTTCGCCGTAAATTTAAAATAGAGACAGTGCTTTGACGTGTTTATTGGGATTGTTCTATTTCCTTTTTTAAGGTACAGATTTTTCAATAAATAATCGACGGGAAAAAAAAAGTCAATAAATGCAGCACTTGTGCAAATTGACAAATGGGAGAGTGCAATTAACTAAATCTGCTTCAAGAAATCTTCTAATTACCGAAAGGTAAGGGGAAAAAAGGAAATAAAGGATTATGACATGCGACTTTTTGAGTCATTTGTCAATTGAGAAATGACCAAAAAGTCTAGTTATTTAATCCCCTCAAGAATCAAAAGTTAGGACATTTAAGTAATTTGTCAAGTAGGTAAAGACGAAAAATATTAGTTCTCTAGCTCATCATCAATCCTGGATGGGGATCTTTTATTAATTCCACCACTCTATTCAAGTCCATTGAGAAATGACAAAAAAAGATTACTTATTTAATCCCCTCAAGAATCAAAAGTTATGACATTTAAGTAATCTGTCAAGTAGGAAAAGACGAAAAAATTAAGTTCTTTAACTCCAAAAGCAAGCCTTGGTAGAGATCTTTTAGTAATTCCACTACTCTATTAAAGTCAATTGAGAAATGATCAAAAAGTCTAGTTATTTAATCCCCTCAAGAATCAAAAGTTGGGACATTTAAGTAATCTGCCAAGTGGGAAAAGACGAAAAAAATTAGTTCTCTCGCTCCTCATTAATCCGGGGTGGGGATATTTTAGTAATTCCACATGTTTATTCAAATAATATGTAGTATATATAATAATAATAATAATAATAATAATAATAATAATAATAATAATAATAATAATAATAATATATAAACTAATTCTTCATTTATATTATATATATATTTATATTTATATATATTCAATTAAAATATAAATTCTACGGTTGGTTTAAACTCCAAACTAATTTCTATAGTAAATGAATTTAGAATTTAAAGTTTAAACTTTAAGTTTAGACTGTGGAGGCCTCTTTATCGGATAACTTCTTGAATGGAGACAGTGCTTTGACGTGTTTATTGGGATTGTTCTATTTCCTTTTTTAAGATACAGATTTTTGTAAAAATAATCGACGAGAAAAAAAAAACCAAAGTCAATAAATGCAGCACTTGTGGAATTGACATGGAACTTTTTGAGTCATTTGTCAATTGAGAAATGACCAAAAAGTTTAGATATTTAATCCCCTCAAGAATAAACAGTTAGAATATTTAAGTAATATGCCAGGTAGGTAAAGACAAAAAAGATTACTTCTCCAGCTCATCATTAATCAGGGGTAGGGATCTTTTAGTAATTCCACCCAGCTCATCATTAATTCGGGGTAGGGATCTTTTAGTAATTCCACTACTCTATTAAAGTCAATTGAGAAATGACCAAAAAGTCTAGTTATTTAATCACCTCAAGAATCAAAAGTTAGGGCATTTAAGTAATCGGCAAAGCGGGAAAAGACGAAAAAAATTTAGTTCTCTCGCTCCTCATTAATCCAGGGTAGGGATCTTTTAGTAATTTCCATATGTTTATTCAAATAATATGTAGTACAAGTTGTTCGGCCCGCGCTGGCGCTACAGGCGTTCTTTTTTTAGAATCGTTATTAATCACCATGCATATATTAGAATATTTTCGTCGTAAATTTAAAATGGAGACAGTGACAGTGCTTTGACGTGTTTATTGGGATTGTTCTATTCCATTTTTAAGGTACAGATTTTTCAAAAAATAATCGACGGGAAAAATAAAACAACGTCAATAAATGCAGCACTTGTGGAATTGACAAATGGGAGGGTGCAATTAACTAAATTTAGTTCTAGAAATCTTGTAATTAACAAAAAGGTAAGGGGAAAGAAGGAAATAAAGGAATATGACATGCGACTTTTTGAGTCATTTGTCAATTGAGAAATGACCAAAAAGTTTAGTTATTTAATCCCCGCAAGAATAAAAAAATTAGGACATTTAAGTAATTAATCTACCGAGTAGGTAAAGACGAAAAATGTTAGTTCTCTAGCTCATCATCAATCCTTGATGGGGATCATTTATTAATTCCACTACTCTATTCAAGTCTATTGAGAAATGACCAAAAAGATTACTTATTTAATCCCCTCAAGAATCAAAAGTTAGGACATTTAAGTAATCTGCCAAGTAGGAAAAGACGAAAAAAATAAGTTATCTAACTCCAAAAGCAAGTCTTGGTAGGGATCTTATATTAATTCCACTACTCTATTAAAGTTTAGGACATTTAAGTAATCTGCCAGGTAGGTAAAGACGAAAAAGATTACTTCTCCAGCTCATCATTAATCCGGGGTAGGGATCTTTTAGTAATTCCACCCAGCTTATCATTAATTTGGGGTAGGGATCTTTTAGTAATTCCAGTACTCTATTAAAGTCAATTGAGAAATGACCAAAAATTCTAGTTATTTAATCACCTCAAGAATCAAAAGTTAGGGCATTTAAGTAATCGGCCAAGTAGGAAAAGACGAAAAAAATTAGTTCTCTCGCTCCTCATTAATCCGGGGTAGGGATCTTTTAGTAATTTCCATATGTTTATTCAAATAATATGTAGTGTATATATATATATATATATGTTAATATCTTTTGCTTCAATGATCAGATCAACCTGAGTAGTCGATACTTCGGATTGGTGTATTTATTTATCTTGTTGCTTAATTTTATTATTTTCTTGTTTATTTATTTTTATTGTTCACTTAATTCACAAAACCCCAAAAATTGTTAATTTTAGGATTAATTAGAGTAAAGCAGTTTACACAACTCTCTGTGGGATCGACCTGAACTTACCCTGTCTATAAGATAGTTTAGTTAATTTATTTTTTGTGGTAAACGACACTCATCGAATTTTGGCGCCGTTGCCGGGGAGTTTGTTTGTTTTACTACTTTACTTTATTTTTGTGTTTTTGTTTTTGTGTTCTTTTTGTAATTTTACAGGTTTAGGCATTAGGCGTTGCTATATAAGTCACCCTTCATTCAAGTCTTGAAGAATTATTGGCTAAATTTGGTTTTCTCGTTCCTTGAACTTAAATTCTATTTTCTTTATTATGGAGCAATTTAGCACTTATGATGGATTTTCTTACTATGACCTTTATTACAACCATTGTTCTTACAGTTTAGGTTATGGAGATTATCCAACATATGAGCAGTATGGAGATCAACAATTTCATAGTTCCTACTATGAGTCATATGCAAGCTATCACCAATTGGAGGAACAACAAATTCCCGCACGCTTGGTCGCTTTCATGGAAAAGCTTGTTGAGGGACAGTTGTTACTTGGAAAAAGGACAATTGTTAATTGAACAAAAACTATTGAGACATGAACAAGAAATACAAGATCTGGGAAATCAAGTGGGACAAATTGTTGCTTCCTTAGGAAGGACCGAACCTTACCTCAATGCCCTTGAGGAAGAAGAAAATGAAGCATGGTAAGTGAACCAAGTTGAGAATGAAGCTGAAAAAGAACAGAAAACGAACTCTATTTCAACCTTCGGGAAGGTCGAACTAGACCTTATTGAGGGTCGAACTAGGCAGAGTTCAGAAAATCTCCTGATTCAACTTCTGGAAAGGTTGAACTCGACCTGCGTAGAGGTCGAAACAGCAACTTGCCTAGATGAACTTGAAGAGATAACTTCTTTAGCTGATCAACCTCAACTCCTTTCGCAGCCAACTTTAAGTGGAAATTCTGCATCCGAAGCCAATATGGTTG
This sequence comes from Corchorus capsularis, assembly GCA_001974805.1. Classification (NCBI taxonomy): domain Eukaryota; kingdom Viridiplantae; phylum Streptophyta; class Magnoliopsida; order Malvales; family Malvaceae; genus Corchorus; species Corchorus capsularis. The sequence goes on from AWWV01006821.1 coordinate 9,295, forward strand.
ATAAATCTCCTCCAATTGAGATTTTGAGATGTGAGAATCATGATTTCCTAGGCATTGAGAAGTTTTTGAAGTTTGGGTGCTTCAATGGTGATTCATATGACGAATGGGTGATAATGGAGTCATTCATTAAGAATGATGATGCTTGCAAGTTTCGCAAAGTTGCCAAGATGCTAAGAATGCAAGAGAGGTCTAAAGTCAATTTCTTTCACTCGAATAAGCTCTTGCACAAACCCACCACAGCAATAACAAGGGCATTGGCTTTACTAGCCATTCATGGAGTTCTTTTAAGCAAAATTGGTGACTTCTTTCCATATCTCTTTAATTTTATTTTATTCTTATATTTGCAAATTTTTGAATTTTATTCATACTTGCTTTTTGGTTTAAGGTGGAAAGATCCTCCTTGAGGAATACATAATGGAAAGGTCTAGCTAAAGACGTTAAACAAAAGCGCTAATTAGGAGGCACCCCAATCTCTATTTTTTTTTAAAAAAAAAAATTCTTGTTTTCTATTGCATATTAGTGATTCAAAAATCATGGTGTCCAACATTTAGCAAATCAGCAGAGTCAGAAAGCGTTGAGAAGCAAAGTCTGAGGCTACCCTGCCCCAGGTGACCCCAACCAGGGGTGGGCAGCATTAGCAAGCGTCGAGGTTAGAAAACGGAAGTCTGAGGCTACCCAGCCCTGGGTGACCCCAACCGCTAGTGGGTGACCCCAGTTCCACTATTTTTCATTTTTGGACTCCCACGACGCTGCTCCTTCCTTTTCGCGTGGACCAACACCGTCGAACTCAGACCAAGACATACTTGTCAAAGATGCAATGGATTGAGGAGACTTTCACATTGTTTGGATGGTAATAGCTCGCCAAATCAATAAGCCTTTCTATTCTATCACTCTTTCTTGTTTCATTAAAATTGCTATTGACATGACTTGTTTTGTTTGAATTAGGATTGCATATAGTTCTATTATATTAGTTTTGCATATCATGTTAGTTTTGCATATAATGTAGTGTAAAGGATCTAGAGATTACTTTCTTTTATGCAAATTTGATCTTTTAATTAATGTATGCAAAGCATGATTTGAATGAATAAATGAACTTTAGTTGATTAAGGATGCTGTTTTAGTCGACTAATAATGTTCTATTAAAATGCTTAAATGCTTGTTTTGCATATGTTTTGATTATGTTGCTGCAATTGCATGAATGTTTAACCACCCATATTTATGCATTGTTTCAATATGTGCTTTTCATTCATTGTTGTGATGAGCATTCATTCTAAGCACAAACTGAGGACAATGTGTAACTTAAGTGCCCCGGGGGGGGGGGGGGGGAGTCTATTAGTTTTAGATCCAAGAGTCAAGACATGAAAATCATTTTTCGAACTTTTTTGGATTAGTATTTGCATGAATGAAAAGCTTTTACAATGTTTTCAATAGTTATTTTGAGTTTGTTGATGAGATGGACAATTGATGAGAAACTTTTTCCAAAAGATTCTAAGTAAAGACTTTTCTCTTTCAAAATTTAGCAAGTGATAAGCGATTTTTAGTGTGAAAAATGGATTTTCAAGTGATTTTATTCCCTGATCTTGTATCCCATTCAAGTGTGGGGGGATGTATATTGCGATATATAGAGGAAAAGAGATACTTCTGATCTTACCGTTGTTATCACTCTGAAAAATGGTGTAATAAGAAGAAAAAAAGAGGATAAGAGGCATGGTATAGAAGTGAAGAAGTATTGTCTCTCTAGAAAAAAAATAAGCATAAAAAACAGAAGCATGCAAACAAGTTCAAAAGTGCGAAGCAATTATGCAAATCAAATTTAAAAGCACCATTGGAGGATGTGAGTAAAGAACTCATTGATGGGCTAGTAGCCCCAAAACCCATTCTTTAAGACTTGTTTTCACCTATGAGCTTAATATATATCTTTGTGTGGTTATTATTTTGTCTCATTGATAGGATGGAAGTACAAGTTTTGGTTGAGTATGCACTTGATGTTCATTGGTCTATGATGATGGAATGCTTATTTACTTGTTGCTTCTAGTTTGAGATTTGAAAGTGCTTAGATATTGATCGGAAAGCTGTTTTGAATTGTTTGGAAGATATTGAGACTTGCTTGAATGGCTTTGAACATATTGTTTTTGCTACATTTGTGAATGTAAATCTCTTTCAAAACACTAGAAAGATCTCTCTAATGTCCATTTCCTAAATGTTTGTGGGTGTCGTTCTAGTTAAGTAAACCCTCAGGAGACTATAACTCCTCCATTAATGTCTTCGATTAAAGGTTTAAAGGCTTGCGTCACGTGTTAAGTGCCGTCGTACACCTACGAAAGTGGAATCAATACTTGCTTTAGTTTTAGTTTTTAGTACATGTTTTATTTAGTTAGCTTGCTAAGGGACTAGCAAGGTTTAAGTGTGGGGGAATTTGATAGGCACTTATTTATCTTAATTAATTCTTTGTGCTTAATTTGATGATTTTTAAGTGGCTATACTTTGAATTGGTACTTAATTGCTTTATTTTTGTCTTATAGGTACCTTTGGAGATATTGATTATGAAACAAGACAAATCAAGTGGTTTTGTGAAGAAATTGGAGAATTAATCGGAAGATCGAGTCTTGAAACTTTCCCGTGGAAGTAACGATCATATTGGACGCGATTAGGTAGCAAAATGTGGAAAAATTTCTTGAAAATGCACTGCTGAGGTGACCCAAGAGCGGGTACCCCTACCCAGGAGCGGGCAGCCTCAGATAGCCTGCGCAAATTCATTATTCAATTTCTGGTGCCACCCGCTAGCGGGCACCCTTGTCCAGGAGCGGGTGGGTCTCGACAGATTCTGTTCTTGAAGCAGATTTTCCTAACGCAAATGGGTTTTTTCTCCAAGATCTTATCATCAAACTAATCCCATGACCCTTTGATGCGAATCTAGTTGTATATCGGTCCAAATCCACCTTAGAGACCCGCCTAAGATCAACTTGAATCACCAAACTTCTAGATGAGTATGTTGACAATCTTCACTAAGCAAATCCTCCTTCGTTCGTCGGCCTTAGACCCTCAATTCGACCTGCAATTGAACACCTAAGATCACAAGATTCACAAACAATTAAGCAATCACAACCTAATTGTTTGCTAGGACTCTTCAAGATTGAAGGACCCTAAGTTTGCTCAAACAAGAACAATAAAGCTAAGATAATCAATTTGGGAAAATAATCCTCAACTTTATTAATCAACTCAACTTATGTTTACAAGAGGGGGATGGTCCCTTTATATAGTAGTAGGGGACGCATAACCCTTCTCCTAAAGCTAAAAGGAAAACAATACATAAAGGAAGGATCAAGGAAATTACCTACTCCTTGTCCAACTAGGAAAAGTAAATACATAACTTAATTAAGCAAGGATTGGACTTAGTCAAACAAGGCCCAACCCAATGTCTTCTAGACTAAGACTCCGTTTGGTTCATGGAATTTAGCTTCCAGAAAATAATTTCTAGAAAATTAACCCATTTTCCGGAAAAGATGACATTTTTATTTGTTTGGATCACTTTATAAAAAATATTTTCCACCGTTTGACTAGTCTCCAGAAAATTCATTCTCACTGTGTAGCAGCAAATGAAATCTCATGTTAGCCTTATATCAAACACTTGATATGCATTCTTATGCAACATGAATTACACATACCTGTGCAATTTTCATTAAACCTTTGAAATCTATATGCTTCAAAGACAGCCTGCAGAACGTTTTAGAACACATAGCTGAAAATTTCACTTCAAAACATCATTGATTTCCATGATGTTCATAGTCTCTCAAACTACAAATTCTATATAACAAATTCCTGTATCTAAGTTCTTTAAATTCTTGGAAAATATTCACCCACACCTGTTAAAGGAAAGAGGAGATGACTTAACACATACAATTCGATCAGATAGTAATAGACAAGAGACAACTTCATTTTCCCTTCAAAAGAAGATGTCTTATCAATTGAGAAAGATCAATGATGAGATTCATTCACCGGAGATTACAAAACTTTCTAAAAAATATGGTATTTTTTTAATGGGTTTTTGGGTAGCAGTGATAAGAGGGAGAAGAAGGGAAAGAAAGAAAAAAGAGGTAGGAGAAGAAGAAGCTAGGTAAGAAAAAAAATTGGTCATCAAGAAAAAGGAGAAGACACAGAATCACTCATCTCGCCGGGAAGGAGAAGTGCAGATAGAGATGTTGGACGGAGTAAGATCGTTGTTCATGAGTTAGTTATTAATCGGGGATGATAAATTAAAGGATATAATTGTAGTGTGTTTAGAGCAATGGGCCGTGGAAATTGTCTTCCGCTCCTCTGAAGCGGAAGAAAATTTCCCGTGGAGAGGGGTTATTTTCAGTTGACTAGGAGATTGTTTTCCGTTGACTAGGAGCTTTTCCGCCAACCAAACATAAAAAAATATAGAAAATGTTTTCTGGAAGTCATTTTCCATGAACCAAACGGAGCCTAAATAAATAACTAATCTAAGATAGAATAAAGGCCCATGTGACCGAATTACACAACATAAGAACTAATGATCATTGATTTCAAGTAAAGTGTATAACTTGGAATCGATGGGAATATTCTTGGTGATGTCGACTTCAATGCTCTCCAATTGGTCTTCAATGGACTCTAAACCTCCAAGATGAGATCTAACAAAGCCCAATAAAGCTTCCTTGAACCTTTTAGCCCGAGCCCTTGTCATTGGACCTTGCGGAATGGCTAAAGGGTCAAATGGCCGGTCGTGCCCGGATGGCCCATCCGATGGCCGGTTGTGGCTGGATTCCTCATGTGATGGCGCATGCGGTGGCCGGTATGCGATGGCCGGTTGTGGCCGGTCATGTGGCCAGTGTTGCGCGGCTTCTCCAAGCAATGGCCAGTCACTTGCGATGCCTCCAACTCCATGCTCCTCCAAACTTGCATTCATGACATCTCCATTTATTTCCAAGACATGATCTTCATTAGCTCCAATGTGCTCTTCTAAGCCATGATAAGCCCTTGGCGCATCATCCCCTCTCCCTTGAAAAGGATTTGTCCTCAAATCTGCATCACTATCAAACAAGGATAAGTCTGAAACATTAAAAGTAGCACTTACATTGCCATATTCACTTGGAATATCTAGTTTGTAGGCATTGTTGTTGATCCTCTCCAAGACTTGGAATGGACCATCTCCACGAGGTAAGAGCTTAGACTTTCTCTTTTTCAGGGAACCTCTCCTTTCTTAGATGCAACCAAACCCAATCCCCGGGTTCAAAGATGATCTCTTTGCGCTCCTTGTTAGCAACCTTCATGTAGTGTTGTGTTTTCTTCTCAATTTGAGCTCGAACCCTAGCATGAAGTTTCCTAACATAATCGGCCTTCCTTTGTCCATCCATGTCGACTTGCACACTTAAAGGTAAACTCAACAAATCAAATGGGGTTAAAGGATTAAAGCCATACACAGTTTCAAAAGGTAAATGTCCAGTAGTGCTATGTATGCTTCTATTGTATGCAAATTCAACATGAGGTAGACAATCTTCCCAAGTTCTTAAGTTCTTCTTAATTAATGCTCTAAGTAAAGTAGACAAAGTCCTATTAACTACTTCAGTTTGACCATCGGTTTGAGGATGACAAGTAGTAGAAAATAACAACTTAGTACCTAACTTAGCCCATAAAGTCCTCCAAAAGTGACTTAAGAACTTAGCATCTCTATCACTTACAAGCGTCCTAGGCATTCCATGTAATCTAATAATTTCTTTAAAGAATAAATTAGCTACATTAATGGCATCATCCATTTTAGTACATGCAATGAAGTGTGCCATCTTAGAAGACCTATCAACAACCACAAAGATAGAATCTTTACCTCTCCTAGAACGAGGTAATCCTAACACAAAGTCCATACTAATATGAGTCCATGGTTCATGAGGAATAGGCAAAGGAATATACAACCCATGAGGTTTAGAAGTAGATTTAGCTTGTAAACAAACAATACAACTAGCAACATACTTCCCTACATCATGTCGCATCTTAGGCCAAAAGAAGTGTTCATGCAATATATCATATGTTCTATCAACTCCAAAGTGACCCATTAATCCCCCCTCATGCGATTCCCTCATGAGCATGATGCGCAAAGAACAAGAAGGCACACACAATCTAGATTCCTTAAACAAAAACCCATCATGCTTATAATACTTTCCAAATCCAGAATTTTCACATGCTTTAAAGATTTCACCAAAATAAACATCACTAGCATATAATTCCTTAATATACTCAAATCCAAGAAACTTAGAATCAAGCATGGAAAGTAAGGCATACCTTCTTGATAAAGCATCGGCTACAACATTGTCCTTACCTTGTTTGTATCGCACAACATAAGGAAAACTCTCTATGAACTCGCTCCACATAGCATGTCTCTTGTTCAACTTTTGTTGGCCTCTTAAATACTTCAAGCTCTTATGATCCGTATGAATCACAAATTCCTTAGGCCATAGGTAGTGTTGCCAAGTTTGCAACGCCCTCACAAGAGCATACAACTCTTTATCATAGGTTGGATAGTTCAATGCAGCCCCATTCAACTTCTCACTAAAGTATGCGACGGGCTTCCCACCTTGCATCAAAACAACTCCAATTCCAACCCCTGATGCATCACATTCAATCTCAAAAGTATTGTTAAAGTTAGGCAAAACAAGCAAAGGAACATTAGTTAATTTTTCCTTCAAGGTCTCAAATGCTTCTTGTTGTTCTTCTCCCCACCTGAATGGTGCATTCTTCTTCATCACACTTGTAATAGGTGCGGCTAAGTTGCTAAAGTCCTTAACAAACCTCCTATAGAATCCGGCTAGGCCATGAAAAGATCTGACTTGACCAACGTTGGTGGGGGTTGGCCAATCTTTGATTGCCTTGATCTTCTCCTCATCAACTTCTATAGCATTGCGATGACACCACAAACCCAAGAAAAACAACCTTGTTTGTGCAAAAGGTGCACTTCTTAAGGTTAGCATACAATTTCTCAACCCTAAGTACATCTAACACACACCTTCGATGCTTAACATGCTCATCTAGGTTTCGGCTATACACAAGTATATCATCAAAATAAACAACGACAAACTTGCCAATAAAAACTCTTAAAACATGATTCATTAATCGCATGAATGTACTAGGTGCATTAATCAATCCAAAAGGCATAACTAACCATTCATACAACCCTAATTTAGTTTTAAAGGCAGTTTTCCATTCATCACCCTCTTTCATGCGAATTTGATGATAGCCACTCTTAAGATCAATCTTAGAAAATAAACAAGCACCATGCAATTCATCAAGCATATCATCTAATCTAGGAATAGGGTGACGATACTTTACCGTTATGTTGTTTATTGCCCTACAATCAACACACATTCTCCAAGTTCCATCCTTCTTAGGAACAAGCAAAACAAGAACTGCACATGGAGAAAGGCTTTCACGCACAAAACCCTTTTGAAGTAGCTCACCAACTTGCTTCTCCAATTCCTTTGTTTCTTCAGGATTTGTCCTATAAGGTGGCTTATTTGGTATTTGCGCCCCAGGGAGGAAGTCAATTTGATGTTCAATTCCCCTAATTGGTGGTAAACCACTAGGAATCTCCTCAGGAAACACATTTACATAATCACTCAAAAGAGAAACAATGTTGCTTGGAAGCTCGCTTTCCAAGTGGTTAGTGCTCACAAGTGTATATTTAAGCAAAAGCAAGATCAAAATAGAATTATCATTCAAAGCTTCTTCAATCTCACTCTTAGTAGCTAACATACACTCCTTATTAACTTTCTTAGAACTAGCATGCTTATCAACCAAATCGCAATTCACATCTAAATTAGCATGATTTGTCTTCTTTCTAGCCTTAAATTCCGATTCTAACCTAGCAAAATCCTCTTTCAATTTTAATTGATCTTTTAAAGCCTCTTGAGGTGATAACGAAATAAAAGTAAAAGGCTTCTTACCACACATGAGAGTATATTGGTTCGTCTCACCATCATGTTGGACTTTGTTGTCATATTGCCATGGTCGACCAAGTAGTACATGGCATGCTTGCATGCGTAAGATATCGCACAAAACATCTCCTTTGTACCTGCCCAAACAAAGAGAAACTAAAACTTGTTTGTTAACCCTAATTTCCTCCTTATCGTTGATCCAACCTAAGCTATAGGGTTTAGGGTGTTTTGTAGTGGGTAATTGCATCTCCTTCACCAAATAAACACTAGCTATGTTTGTACAACTCCCACCATCAATAATCACACTACTAGGCTTCCCATTCGCATACATCCTAATATGAAACAAGTTCTCTCTTTGATTGTTCACATCTTCTTTCACATAAGCATTCAAAGTTCTCCTAACAACCAAACTTTTAAGTGCAAAACCGACACCATCAGCACTATCATTATGCGCATCACTTTCATCATCTCCATCACCACTAGATCCTAGTGTAAACTCTTCATCTTCACTTTCAATTTCTCCATGTTCATTCATGAACATTACTTTCTTGTTAACGCAATCCTTAGCATAGTGTCCAAATCCTTGACACTTGAAGCACTTAACATGATTCTTAGAAGATGAACTCGATGAAGACTTAGAATCGGTTTTGGGGGTAGCTCCCTTTTACGCCAACTCCTTCTCCTTGTTGGATGATTTCTCATCTTTCTTGATTGGAGTTTTCCATGAGCTTGATGATGATGCAAAGCTCTTCTTATTCCTCTTTACTTGACTTTCGACCTTCAATGCATGTTGAAGCAATTCTTCAACATCATAGTGTTGTTGCATCTCCACTATATCATGAATTTCTCTATTCAACCCCGCCAAAAACCTTGCGATTGTGCCTTGTGGAACTTCATCAACCTCGGCCCTAGACATCAACAACATCATCTCGGAGTAGTATTCCTCAACACTCCTTGTTCCTTGCCTTAAAGATTGCAATTCTTGATAGAGACCATTAGTATAAAAGCTTGGAACAAACCTCTTCCTCATAAAGCTCTTTAGTGACAACCAAGTATCAATAGGTCTTTCCAAATTTCTTCTTCTTGCTTGCACTAGTTGATTCCACCAATTGAAAGCATTCTCCGTGAATTCAAGAGTAGCAATTTGCACATTCTTTGGCTCGGCATGAGGATAGTAATCAAAGTACATATCCAATTTTTACTCACACTCCAAATAATCGGATGGTGACCCTCTCCCATTGAATTTAGGGATTTTGTATTTGATGTTGTCTTTAGGCTCTTCTCTTTCAACTCCCCTCCTAGGCCGCATGTTCTCATTGTGAGCTTGCCCACCAAGTTCTTGTTGCCTCAATCTCTCCATGGGATCCAACCTAGCAACTTGCCTCGGTGGTGAAAGTTGAATTCTTTCATTGTTGATTGCGGCATTAGCTCCTTGTTGAGCTTGTGGATTTCGAATTTCCAATGCCTCCAATCTCGTCGGCATGGTACCAAGTTGTTGCATGATTTGTTGCAACATGGCTTTCGTATTTAATTCTTGATTTTTCTCTTCTTGTCTATCTCCCATTGTACCTACAAAAAGAACAAAGATTAGTAGTAAAAATCCTCACAAGTGTGTGTGTGATTATACCTTTGACTTGTGCTCTTGTATTTGCACTCAATTCCTATGGATTGGCGGTCCACTACTCTCTTGATGATCTCACAAGATTATGCCTTTTACTAGCTTCAATAGGCCTAATAAGAGCAACTCCTAGAGCACTCCTTTCTTCTCGTGACCTACTTGAGGAACAAACAATTAGTAGTAAAATTAAACCAAACCAAACCACTTATGCAGGCTCCTTAAGTCGAATTCCTTCTCCAAACTTGCTGCACAAAAACTCAATTCAAGCACAATTCAAACAATCAAGTCGATTAGAAAACCCTAGTACCACTTAATTCCAATTTTGTACCACTTGTCTCCAATAGGGTTTGTAACCTGAAATTCTTCAAATTAAATCTCAATTCACAGCAAAAGCAACCCAAGATATCCAATTACACAAACAATTAGAGTTAATTGCAACAAATTGAACTAATTGCACAAAAACCCTAATTCACAAATCAAAAACCCTAGTTGATGTCGAAGATCGATAACAGCACAGATTTTTTTTGATTTTTTTCAATATTTTTCCTAGAAAGATCACACTAAAAGAAGTCTAGATCTCAAATTTCAAAGCTTTCCGAGCTCAAACGAATCCAGAACAAAAATCACAAGTTTCTGGTCGAATTTTTTTTATTTTTTGATATTTTTCGATATAACTACTAGTTAAAAGGGACTCAAATCTGAAATTTTAAAGCAAATAGATTTAAGATGAATCGGCTATGAATTTTCAAAGTTGCTGATTTTTTTGAATTTTCAAGATGGGTGGTGCGATGAGTGTATGGCTGAAATCGATGGATGAAAACTTGATGAATGATGAATAGAAAGATAGATTTACCGATTGAAGATGATAAACCTAAGCTCTGATTACCAATTGATACGAATCTAGTTGTATGTCGGTCCAAATCCACCTTAGAGACCTGCCTAAGATCAACTTGAATCACCAAACTTCTAGATGAGTATGTTGACAATCTTCACTAAGCAAATCCTCCTTTGTTCGTCGGCCTTAGACCCTCAATTCGACCTGCAATTGAACACCTAAGATCACAAGATTCACAAACAATTAAGCAATCACAACCTAATTGTTTGCTAGGACTCTACAAGATTGAAGAACCCTAAGTTTGCTCAAACTAGAACAATGAAGCTAAGATAATCAATTTGGGAAAATAATCTTCAACTTTATTAATCAACTCAACTTATGTTTACAAGAGGGGGATGGTCCCTTTATATAGTAGTAGGGGACGCATAACCCTTCTCCTAAAGCTAAAAGGAAAACAGTACATAAAGGAAGGATCAAGGAAATTACCTACTCCTTGTCCAACTAGGAAAAGTAAATACATAACTTAATTAAGCAAGGATTGGACTTAGTCAAACAAGGCCCAACCTAATGTCTTGTAGACTAAATAAATAACTAATCTAAGATAGAATAAAGGCCCATGTGGCCGAATTACACAACATAAGAACTAATGATCATCGATTTCAAGTAAAGTGTATAACTTGGAATCGATGGGAATATTCTTGGTGATGTCAACTTCAATGCTCTCCAATTGGTCTTCAATGGACTCTAAACCTCCAAGATGAGATCTAACAAAGCCCAATAAAGCTTCCTTGAACCTTTTAGCTCAAGCCCTTGTCATTGGACCTTGCGGAATGGCTAAAGGGTCAAATGGCCGATTGTGCCCAGATGGCCCATGCGATGGCCGGTTGTGGCCGGATGCCTCATGTGATGGCGCATGCGATGGCCGGTATGCGATGGCTGGTTGTGGCCGGTGTTGCGCGGCTTCTCCAAGCAATGGCCGGTCACTTGCGATGCCTCCAACTCCATGATTCTCCAAGCTTGCATTCATGACATCTCCATGTATTTCCAAGACATGATCTTCATTAGCTCCAATGTGCTCTTCTAAGGCATGATAAGCCCTTGGCGCATCACCCTTGGACTTCCTCTATACCATAATTAGCTATTTTCCTAGTCTTTTTAGGATTTTCAATATATTATTGGATATTTATTATTTTCCTTAGTTATTTAGGATTAGATTTTAGCTCCTTTATAAAGGGAGTCTTTGTACACAAATCTACAATCTTTCTCTTCTATCTATCTCTTTTCTACTCTTCTTGTTCCTGGTTTTCATCAATATGAGATAAGTTTTTCTCTTTATTCCATGCTTAGACATTTAGGTTGATTTGTGAGATTTATGTTCTTAATTTGATTATTTATCTTGGTATTTTATGATTTCAGATTTATTCTTTATGATTTTATTGTTATAATTGATTTGGTGTTCAACTTATTAATTAGGATTATAAATCTATTTCTAGTTGGAATTCTATACCATTTGGTTAGTTTTCACATGGTAGCAACTAGTTGAATGGGAGGAGTTATCGAAAGATAACTGGAAATCACTAGGAATGCAAATTGAATGCTTGTCTGTTTGGGAAGTGTTATTTGTGTAGACTATAATTCACTATGCTTAATGTTGTTGAACCTTGAATTCTATTATGCGTTTGCCATAGGGTTAGGATCTCAATTAGGCTAGTTAATAGCGTTCGCTTTAATTTATATTGTGGTGAATTCATGAGATTAATTTGTTGAATTCTATTGTGCGTTTGTCATAGGGTTAGGATCTCAATTAGGCTAGTTAATAACGTTTTTTTTGTAGTGTCTACGCCTTCTGTCTTGATGAATATGTTAATATCTTTTGTTTCAATGATCAGATCAACGAATAGTCGATGCTTGGGATTGGAGTACTTATTTATCTTGTCGGTTAATTTTATTATTTTCTTGTTTATTTATTTTTATTGTTCACTTAATTCACAAAACCCCAAAAATGGTTAGTTTTAGGATTAATTAGAGTAAATTAGTTTACACAACTCTCTGTGGGGTCGACCGAAACTTACCATGTCTATAGGATAGTTTAGTTAATTTATTTTTAGTGGTAAACGACACCCATCAAAACTTAATCGAATTCAAGTCAAGTTTCGAACAGCAGTTCAAGTCAAGTTCATATTCAAACTCAAACTCAATTGATCATACCCCTAGATGCATGATGGTTAATCAAATAATCTACGATATATTTCAATCTCATCAAAACTAATGTCATCGTTATTTTAAAGAAATTTAGTTGGGGCAGGCAACTTCCAAGCGGGAATCGATTTGGGTTAACTTCATTCTCAATTTGGCAATTTAAATGGAGGAGACAAAAGCTTCAAAAACTGTGATAGAATGTTAAATTGTTAAGATATACAGATCATAAAAGAAATCAAAGTAAAAGAATGAACATGGTTTGATTTTGACTAAAGAATTATATGTTTGTCCAAAAGTTGGAAATGAAGGTGGTTTTAGACACAGCTGTCTGCTTTGCGCGTCCGATATTAATGCATTATTATTATCACACTAGTTTAAGGAAAAAGGAAAAAAAGTGTCCAAGTCCAAGGATAGGAATCTAGAGAACGAAGAATTCAGTTAAGAGGGCAAATCTATTGTCGTTTCTCTATGTACTACGTATGTACGTACGCGGTTTTGCCTCATCAGCAATGTCGAGCCCAACTCCAACCACAGACAGATCGATAGTTAACCCAATACGTATCTACAGTCGACTGTTTTTTAAGATTTATACAATGAATTTCATCCCTAAAGTATTACTCGTAATTAAAAATATGGTGATTATATGATACACCGACCGTGTAAATTTTGGACTCAAGCGGGTTGTGGAGTTGACACATGTCCATTTTTTAAATTAATTAAGTTTAAATTATTTCAATCTAGTCCCTAGGGGACACATGTCACCCTTCAAGATCCGCTTGTATAGTCTGTTAAACTCCAATGACGGTGTATTGTATAATTTGCCTTAAAAATATAGGCACATTAAGTATTTTTCCCTCTAGACTATTGTGTCAGTTAAGAATGTTTTGCTTCCTAAACTTCAAATCATGATATTTTAGCCCATAAACTTCAAAACTCAGACATTTTGTCCTCTAAATTTACCAAATTTAAAACAATTTACCCTAACGGAGGGGGAAAATTGTCTCAATTTTAATTTAGGGGGCAACTTGTCCTTAAACTCATAATTTAGGTGGCAAAAAGACTAATAAAATGGTCCATTCACATGCTATACGGTAGTATCATCATGTAAATTACTCCCTCCAACCTACTGTACATCTGTTTATTTTTTGAAATTTTTTTGTCTTAAAATATTTGTTCCAAGTATAGAATGAAGACAACTTTGATTAGTTTTTAGTTTTTACTCTTGTTATATGTGGAATCAAGTAAAATTTGGGGTAGTTTTGAAAAAAATTGTAAAAATTATATTAAATTTTGAGAATAAACTATAACTCTCTTAAATTGGGCAGATATAGTGAAAGGATTACAATATAGATATACTATATATATATATATGTATATATTATATATTACTTTTAACTACCATGGAAATTACTAAAAGGCCAAATTGACGATTAATATGGTGCCACCTTTTGGGTATTTTTGGTCTTTTCTCAATTTTCGGATGACTAAAAAGCCCCTTTATGAGTTTCCCTCATTCCTTTTCCTTCTACCCTTTTTTGTAATTACACATTTCCCTTCCTTAATTGTTTTTAATTAATGTTTAAGACTTTTAATTAATTGCTTCTAAACCCTATACCCTTAATTACTTTTAATTAATGTTTCTCTCGCTGTTTTCTTTTTTCCTCTCACCAACTCAGTTGCTGTTTCCTTTCAACTCCTCGGTGTTGATCAATCTTCAGGTTTGCCAAAAATCAAACATTTCCATCACTCCTCTATGTTTTCACCTTCATATCTCTTTCCTCTTTCTTCTGCGTCTCCATCCCTTCAACATGGACCGTTCAATATTTTTCCGCTTCTGAATTAAGACCACCCTTTGTTCAATGTGAGTATTATTATCCAATTAACAACATAGTTTATTACCTCTTTGCACTTCCTATTACTTACAAATAAAAACATGTTCTTGACCTTCTTAATTTTGCATGTCTAAAAAGTTAGCTTACAAAGATTTATGCCAGAGAAATAATTAAAACTAATCCATTTAAATTGCATTTTTACTGCAACCTTATATAATTCAATCAATTAATCAATCTAGCAACACTCTAGAACAAAAAATGTTCTTGGCCCTTATATAATTGATTATATTAATATCCTTATTCAATCAATTAATCAAGCACCACTCAAAAATAAAGAACGCCCGTAGCACCATAACAGGCTAATATAACTTGTATTAATTATGTTAATAATTTTGAGAAATCAAAATGAATTTTTGGCCTTAAGGCCGAAAACCCAAATTTCATGCTATCTAAGTTGCAATTTTTGCAACCAAGGCCATGGCTTGCTAGGGTTTAGGTTTTAAACAAAACTTAAGTTTCATACTTATGAAATTTAGTTTAATTAAGCCTAAACCTAATGTTTATTTTTGGCTAAGTTAGTTAATTAAGTCAAAAATAACGAAACTCCTAACCCTAGGAGTCAAATTGCAAACCGCACAAATTGCAATTTTTGCAATTTGGGGCTGCGGTTCGCTAGGGTTTGGAATTCATCAAAATTAGGTTATTATGTTCATACGATGGCCTAATTAACCTAAATAACCCCCTGATTTTTGGCTTAATTTATAAATTTTGCCTAAATCATAAAAACACTAATCTTATAAACTAGCTAACATGCCGACAACTTGCAATTTTTGCAAATTAGGCCTCGGCATATTTTGGTTTTGTTAATTCATTAAAATTAGGTCTATTTTATGCGTTAATCCCGTGAATTTTTGGTCAATTTTATCACTAAGGCCGAAAATTTAAAAATTTGTATAAACCATAGGGACTAAACCGCATGCCGCTAAAAATTATTCTAATTTTTGTAGTTAGGGTTTGCGGCATGCTAGGGTTTAATTCCTTAACTAATTATGCTTGTATATATACTATATATTATTTTTAACTACCATGGAAATTACTAAAAGGACAAACTGAGGATTAATGTCGTGCCACCTTTTGGGTATTTTTGGTCTTTTCTCAATTTTCGAATGACTAAAAAGTCCCTCTATGAGTTTTCCTCATTCATTTTCCTTCTACCCATTTTTGTAATTACACATTTCCCTTCCTTAATTGTTTTTAATTAATGTTTAAGTCTTTTAATTAATTGCTTCTAAACCCTAAACCCTTAATTACTTTTAATTAATGTTTCTCTCGCTATTTTCTTTTTTCTTCTCACCAACTCAGTTGCTGCTTCCTTTCAACTCCTCGGTGCTAATTAATCTTCAGGTTTGCCAAAAATCAAACCTTTCCATCACTCCCCTCTGTTTTCACCTTCATATCCATTTCCTCTTTCTTCTCCGTCTCGATCCCTTCAACATGGACCGTTCAATATTTTTCCCATTCTGAATTAAAACCATCATTTGTTCAATGTGAGTATTATTATCCAATTAACATCATATTTTATTGTCTCTTTGTACTTCCTATTACTTACAAATAAAAACATGTTCTTGACCTTCTTAATTTTGCATGTCTAAAAAGTTAGCTTACAAAGATTTATGCCAGAGAAATAATTAAAACTAATCCATTTAAATTGCATTTTTACTACAACCTTATATAATTCAATCAATTAATCAATCAAGCAACACTCTAGAACAAAAAATGTTCTTGGCCATTATATAATTGATTATATTAATATCCTTATTCAATCAGTTAATCAAGCACCACTCAAAAATAAAGAACACCCGTAGCGCCAGCACGAGCTAATATAACTTGTTTTAATTATGTTAATAATTTTGAGAAATCAAAATTAATTTTTGGCCTTAAGGCCTAAAACCCTAATTTCATGCTATCTAAGTTGCAATTTTTGCAACCAAGGCCATGGCATGCTAGGGTTTAGGTTTTAAACAAAAATTAAGTTTCATACTTATGAAATTTAGTTTAATTAAGCCTAAACCTAATGTTTATTTTTGGCTAAGTTAATTAATTAAGTAAAAAATAACGAAACTCCTTACCCTAGGAGTCAAAATGCAAACCGCACAAATTGCAATTTTTGCAATTTGGGGCCGCGGTTTGCTAGGGTTTGGAATTCATCAAAATTAGGTTATTATGTTCATACGGTGGCCTAATTAACCTAAATAACCCCCTGAGTTTTAGCCTAATTTATCAATTTTTCCTAAATCATAAAAACCCTAATCTTATAAACTAGCTAATATGCCGCCAACTTGCAATTTTTGCAAATTAGGCCTCGGCATATTTGGGTTTTGTTAATTCATTAAAATTAGGTCTATTTTTATGAGT
>AWWV01006822.1:0-10392 GCA_001974805.1 Corchorus capsularis
TGTTGATATCAACAGGTGGAATAAAAAAGGTGTAAAAATCTATCACGATGACAACCACATACGAATTTAGTACAAAAGGTTTTTAAAACCTGCTTAGCAGGTTAAAACTTATTGTATCGGATGGTAAGGAAATTAGATATTGAATCCAATGGTTAGAAATCATCCGGAGCGTCACATCCAAAATTATGAGTACCACAACGGGAGCGCTGAAGTCTACACCTTTTTATTTTTCTGTTTTAAATATAGCAGGGGAAAAAAAAAGAAACTATTGCAAATTTCTTGTGAGTTGTAACGGAAACCTCGTTTGATGAGGTGTAGTTATTAACTGGTGTTTTATGCCAACTCACACAATTAAATAGCGCTAGTCATTTTACTTGCTGGCCAACCCATACATAATTAATAAATCTTGATTATGATGAAAATCATTGGGAAAAGTAATTTATTAGAAAAGGAAGTTTCGCAGGAGCTTTGCGGCCCTATGGACTTGCCATTACTATGTCTATAAAAGCAGGTTTAGGATCCACTGAATAAGCCACCAAAGACAAACTCAACTCATCCCTGTTTCTCATCTCAAGTCTCACAAAATTCTTACAGAAATGGCCAGAACCAAGACAGCAACACTCTCACTTGCACTTCTTTGCCTTGTCCTATTATCTGAGGTATATGGCCCAAAGCCAAAAGAAGTCAAGAGATTTTAGCAATTTCTGATAAGTGACCATATTTTTGCTAATGGGTTTTGTTTTTTTCACTTTTCAGGTTGGAATGCTAATGGCTCTAGTTCAAACACCCCCAGCCGGTGCCCCAGCTCCACAGGGTAAGAATTGTGCTTTTTTCTGGTTCATATGATGGAGTTTTGTTTGTTTGAAGTAATATATATTAATTTGAAAATTGGGGGGAATGAATTATGAATATGCTGCAGTTGCAGATGAATGCCCAAGCAAGTGTGCAAAAAGATGCAGCAGATCATGGAAGCCAAAGATGTGCATTAAAACATGTGTAGCTTGCTGCCATAGGTGCCCTGACCATTGTGTGCCTGATGGCCCTAAAGCTAGCAGAGACACCTGCTCCTGCTACTCCAAGATCATGACTCATGGCAAATACAAGTGCCCTTAGAACTTAGAATACCCCCATTTTTATTTTTTCTTTTTTCACTTTCTATTGTAATTTTAGCTCTACAGAATATCTCTGTCTTTTCATTTGCTTCATTAAGAGTCAAAGAGACACAGAGAGAGTATAATAAAAAATAAATAAATAAATAAAAATAATGGTTCTGATTTTTTTTTTTAAAAAAAGTTCTTCAAGTATTTTGATCTTGAATCTGATCTCACGGCAAGAAAGTGTACTAATAAGTAAATTGAAAATGTTTCGATAAGTTTGACATTAGTGAAGCTCATCATTAGTGAAGCCTACCGGTGCGTAATGCTTTTATATAAGGTGATCTTCAATTGCCAGCCAGCCAAGCTTTCTCACCTTGACCCTTGTACACTGTTAATTGTAAGCTGATACGAATCTAGTTGTATTAGATTCAAATCTACCCTTTGAATATCCACCAAAGTCGATTTGATATTCTTCAACTTCTAGATGTGTACGTTGATGACCTTCACAAGGCTATTCCTCCTCTTTCATCGGACTTAAACTCTCAATTAGACCTGCAATTGAACTCTCAAGATCACAAGATTCACAAACAATTAAGCAATCACAACCTAATTGCTTGTTAGGACTCTACAAGATTGAAGAACCCTTAGTTTGCTCAAACTAGAACAATGAAGCCAAATAATCGATATGGGTGTGTAAACCTCTCAACTTTATTGATAACTTGACTTGTGTTACAAGAGGGGGATGGTCCCTTTATATAGTAGTGGGGAACGCACCTCTCCCTAATCCTCAAGCCATAAGGGCGGCATAAACATAAAGGAAGGAATAAGGAAATAGCCTATTCCTTGTCCTACTAGGAAAAGTAAATAACATTACATAATTAAGCAAGGATTGAACTTAGTCAAACAAGGCCCAACCCAATGTCTTCTAAACTAAATAAATAACTAATCTAAGATAGAATAAAGGCCCATGTGACCGAATTACACAATGCTAAAGCCTAATGGTCATCGATTTCAAGTAAGGTGAACACCTTGGAATCGATGGGAATATTCTTGGTGATGTCGACTTCAATGCTCTCCAATTGGTCTTCATGGACTCTAAACCTCCAAGATGAGATCTAACAAAGCCCAATAAAGCTTCCTTGAACCTTTTAGCCCGAGCCCTTGCCATTGGATCTTGCAGAATGAATAAAGGGTCAAATGGCCGGTTGTGCCCGGATGGCCCATGCGATGGCCGGTTGTGGCTGGTTGCTACATGCGATGTTCCATGCGATGGCCGGTCATGGCCGGTTGCTCCATGCGATGGTGGCCGGTCATGTATGATGGCCTCAATCCTTGCTCCGCCAAGCTTGTGTTCAACCCGGAATCAACCGTGGCATCTTCTTGAAACTCCAAGACATCTTCATGTTTATCCGAGACATGATCTCCAATGGCTCCATTGTGTTCTTCTAAGCCATGATAAGCCCTTAGCGCATCATCCCCTCTCCCTTGAAAAAGATTTGTCCTCAAATCTGCATCACTATCAAACAAGGATAAGTCTGAAACATTAAAAGTAGCACTTACATTGCCATATTCACTAGGAAGATCTAGCTTGTATGCGTTGTTGTTGATCCTCTCCAAGACTTGGAATGGACCATCTCCACAAGGTAAGAGCTTAGACTTTCTCTTTTCAGGGAACCTTTCCTTCCTTAGATGCAACCAAACCCAATCCCCAGGTTCAAAGATGATCTCCTTGCGCCCCTTGTTAGCAATCTTCATGTAGTGTTGTGTTTTCTTCTCAATTTGAGCTCGAACCCTAGCATGAAGTTCCCTAACATAATCGGCCTCTCCTTTGTCCATCCTTGTCGACTTGCACACTCAAAGGTAAACTCAATAAATCCAATTGGGTTAAAGGATTAAAGCCATACACAGTTTCAAAAGGTGAATATCCAGTGGTGCTATGTATGCTTCTATTGTATGCAAATTCAACATGAGGTAGACAATCCTCCAAAGTTCTTAAGTTATTTTTAATTAATGCTCTAAGTAAAGTAGACAAAGTCCTATTAACTACTTCAGTTTGGCCATCGGTTTGAGGATGACAAGTAGTAGAAAATAACAACTTAGTACCTAACTTAGCCCATAAAGTTCTCCAAAAGTGACTTAAGAACTTAGTATCTCTATCACTTACAATCGTCCTAGGCATTCCATGTAGTCTAACGATTTCCTTAAAGAACAAATTAGCTACATTAATGGCATTATCCGTTTTAGTACATGTAATAAAGTGAGCCATCTTAGAAAACCTATCAACAACCACAAAGATAGAATCTTTACCTCTCTTAGAACGAGGTAATCCTAACACAAAATCCATACTAATATGAGTCCATGGTTCATGAGGAATATGCAAAGGAGTATACAATCCATGAGGTTTAGAAGTAGATTTAGCTTGTAAACAAACAATACAACTAGCAACATACTTCCCTACAACATGTCGCATCTTAGGCCAAAAGAAGTGTTCATGCAATATGTCATATGTTCTATCAACTCCAAAGTGACCCATTAAACCCCCTTCATGCGATTCCCTCAAGAGCAAGATGCGCAAAGAACAAGAAGGCACACACAATCTAGATTCCTTAAACAAAAATCCATCATGCTTATAATACTTTCCAAATCCAGAATTTTCACATGCTTTAAAGATTTCACCGAAAGAAACATCACTAGCATACAATTCCTTAATATACTCAAATCCAAGAAACTTAGAATCAAGCATGGAAAGTAAGACATACCTCCTTGATATAGCATTGGCTACAACATTCTCCTTACCTTGTTTGTATCGCACAACATAAGGGAAACTCTCTATGAACTCACTCCACTTAGCATGTCTCTTGTTTATCTTTTATTGGCCCCTTAAATACTTCAAGCTGTCATGATCCGTATGAATCACAAATTCCTTAGGCCATAGGTAGTGTTGCCATGTTTGCAACGCCCTCACAAGAGCATACAACTCTTTGTCATAGGTTGGATAATTCAATGCAGCCCCATTCAATTTCTCACTAAAGTATGCGACGGGCTTCCCACCTTGCATCAAAACAGCTCCAATTCCAACCCCTGATGCATCACATTCAATCTCAAAAGTATTGTTAAAGTTAGGTAAAACAAGCAAAGGAGCATTAGTTAATTTTTCCTTCAAGGTCTCAAATGCTTCTTGTTGTTCTTTTTCCCACTTGAATGGTGCATTCTTCTTCATAACACTTGTAATAGGTGTGGCTAAGGTGCTACAGTCCTTAAAAAACCTCCTATAGAATCCGGCTAGTCCATGTAAAGATCTCACTTGTCCAACGTTGGTGGGTGTTGGCCAATCTTTGATTGCCTTGATCTTTTCCTCATCAACCTCTATACCTTGCGATGAAACCACAAAACCAAGAAAAACAAGCTTGTTTGTGCAAAAGGTGCACTTCTTAAGGTTAGCATACAATTTCTCAACCCTAAGTACATCTAACACACATCTTAGATGCCTAACATGCTCATCTAGGTTTCGGGTATACACAAGTATATCATCAAAATAAACAACAACAAACTTGCCAATAAAACCTCTTAAAACATGATTCATTAATCGCATGAATGTACTAGGTGCATTAGTCAATCCAAAAGGCATAACTAACCATTCATACAACCCTAATTTAGTTTTAAAGGCAGTTTTCCATTCATCACCCTCTTTCATGCGAATTTGATGATAGCCACTCTTAAGATCAATCTTAGAAAATAAACAAGAACCATGCAATTCATCTAGCATATCATATAATCTAGGAATATGATGACGATACTTTACCGTAATGTTGTTTATTGCTCTACAATCAACACACATTCTCCAAGTTCCATCCTTCTTTGGAACAAGCAAAATAGGAACTGCACATGGAGAAAGGCTTTCACGTACAAATCCCTTTTAAAGTAGCTCACCAACTTGCTTCTCCAATTCCTTTGTTTCTTCAGGATTGGTCCTATAAGCTGGCTTGTTAGGTATTTGCGCTCCAGGGATGAAGTCAATTTGGTGCTCAATTCCCCTAATTGGCGGCAACCCACTAGGAATCTCCTCCGGAAACACATCTACATAATCACTCAGAGAAACAATGTTGCTTGGAAGCTCTCTTTCCAAGTCGTTAGTAGCAACAAGTGTATTCTTAAGCAAAAGTAAGATCAAAACAGAATTATCATTCAAAGCTTCTTTAATCTCACTCTTAGTAGCTAACATACACTTCTTAACAACTTTCTTAGAACTAGCATGCTTATCAACTAAATTAGATTTGCATTCAACGCAATTCACATTCAAATTAGCATGTTTAGTTTTTAGCCCTATAATCGGATTCCATCTTAGTAAATTCCTCTTTCAACTTCAATTCATCTTTTAAAGCTTCTTGAGGTGATAAAGGAATCAAAGTAATAGGACGCTTACCACACATAAAGGAATACTTATTTGTCTCACCATCATGATGTGATGCGCCAAGGGCTTATCATGGCTTAGAAGAACACATTGGAGCCAATGGAGATCATGAAGATATCATCGATGCTAGCTTGGAGGAGCATGGAGATGGAGGCACAAGTGATCGGCCATCGCTTGGAGAAGCCGCGCAACACCGGCCACAAGACCGGCCACGCGACATGGACATGGCCGGCTACAACCGGCCAAATGACTCGGCCATGCCCGGCCACAACCGGCCACACGATCCTTTGTCTATGCCGTTGGGTCCAATCACAAGGGCTCGGGCTAAAAGGTTTAAGGAAGCTTTGGTGGGCTTTATAAGATCTCATCTTGAAGAATTGAAGACCATTGAAGACACATTGGGCCGATTTGAAGATCACACAACAAGGAATATTCCAAACGATTCCATGTTGTGCACCATGTTATCCATCGATGAGCATTAGGCTTAATATTGTGTAATTCGGTCATTGGGCCTTTTTATTCTATCTTAGATTAGTTATTTATTTAGTTTAGAAGACATTGGGTTGGGCCTTGTTTGACTAAGTCCAATCCTTACTTAATTAAGTTAAGTATTTACTTTTCCTAGTAGGACAAGGAGTAGGCTATTTCCTTGTTCCTTCCTTTATGTAATGTTTTCCTTTTAGATTTAGGAGAAGGGTTATGCGTCCCCTACTACTATATAAAGGGACCATCCCCCTCTTGTAAACACAAGCTAAGTTAATCAATAAAGTTAAGAGGTTTATACCCACATCGATTTCTTTGGCTTCATTGTTCTAGTTTGAGCAAACTTAGGGTTCTTCATCTTGTAGAGTCCTAACAAACAATTAAGTTGTGATTGCTTGGTTGTTTGTGAATCTTGTGATCTTAGGTGTTCAAGTGCAGGTCGACTTGGAGGTCTAAGGCCGACGAACGAAGGAAGATTTATCAAGTGAAGATTGTCGACATACACATCTAGAAGTTTGGTGATTCAAGTTGATCTTAGGCGGGTCTCTAAGGTGGATTTGGACCAATTACAACTAGATTCGTATCAATTGGTAATCAGAGCTTAGGTTTATCATCTTCAATCGGTAAATCTATCTTTTTACTCATCATTCATCCCATCGATTTCACCCACACTCATATCGCACCACCCCTCTTGAAAATTCAAAAAATCAGCAACTTTGAAAATTCATAGCCTATTCATCTTACATCGTTTTGCTTTGAAATTTCAGATTTGAGTCCCTCATAACTAGTAGTTATATCGAAAAATATAAAAAAAATAAAAAAAATTTCGACCAGAAACTTGTGATTTTTGTTCTGGATTCGTTTGAGCTCGGAAAGCTGTGAAATTTGAGCTTTAGCCTTATTTTGGTGTGATCTTTCTGGGAAAAATATTGAAAAAAATCAAAAAAATCTGTGCTGGTATCGATATTTTTCAGGAACTAGGGTTCTTAGTTTGGGAAATTTGGGGATTAGGGTTTTCTTGTGCAATTGATCTTTTTAGTTGCAACTAATCCTAATTGTCTATGTAATTGGATCCTTGGATTGCTTTTGCTGTTAATTGTGATTTGATTTGGAGAATTTCAGGTTACAAACCCTATTGGATTCAAGTGGTATAAAATAGGAGACAAGTGGTACTAGGGTTTATGCTAATCGATTGATATTGTGATTGTGCTTGAATTGAGTTTTTTTGCAGCAACTTTGGAGAAGAATTTCGACATAAGAAGCCTGCATTAAGTGGTTTGGTTTGGTTTAAGATCACTTTTCTTTTGATTCACAAATAACTTTGCTACTAATTGTTTGTTCCTCAAGTAGGTCACGAGAAGAAAGGAGTGCTCTAGGAGTTGCTCTTATTAGACCTATTGAAGCTAGTAAAAGGCAAATCTTGTGAGAACATTAAGAGAGTAGTGGACCGCCAATCCATAAGACTTGAGTACAAACACCAGAGCACAAGTCAAAGGTATAAGCACACACACACTTGTGAGGATTTCGACTACTAATTTTTGTTCTTTTTGTAGGTCTTATGGAAGAAGAACAAGAGCAACCAAACGTGGCTGCTATGTTGCAAGCTCTAATGCAACGTTTTGACAATATGAATACTAGATTCGATGCTTTGACCAATGAAGTCCAACAAGTAAGAGATGGTCAAAATCGACAAGCTCAACCTCCTCAAAGAGCTAATGTCGCACGCAACAATGAAGAGGATCATCCTCCACCACCAAGGCAAATTGCTAGAATCGATCCCATGGAGAGACTAAGGCAACAAGAACTTGGTGGGCAAGCCCACAATGAAAATATGCGGCCTAGAAGAGGAATTGAAAGAGAGGAGCCTAAGGACAACATCAAATACAAAATCCCTAAATTCAATGGGAGAGGGTCTCCAGCCGATTACTTGGAGTGGGAGTCGAAATTAGATATGTATTTTGTACTACTATCCACATGCCGAGCCAAAGAAGGTACAAAATTGCTACTCTTGAATTCACGTAGAATGCTTTAAATTGGTGGAATCAATTGGTGCAAACAAGGAGAAGAAACTTGGAAGGGCCGATCAACACTTGGTTGGGTCTAAAGAGTTACATGCGGAAGAGGTTTGTTCCTAAGCTTTTACACTAATGGTCTCTACCAAGAGTTGCAATCTTTGAGGCAAGGAACTAGGAGTGTTGATGAATACTACTCCGAGATGATGTTGTTGATGTCAAGGGCCGAGATCGATGAAGCTCCACAAGCCACAATAGCTAGATTCTTGGCGGGATTGAATAGAGAAATCCATGATATAGTGGAGATGCAACAACACTATGAGGTTGAGGAGTTGCTTCAACATGCTTTGAAGGCCGAAAGCCAAGTAAAAAGGAATAAGAAGAGCTTTACATCATCATCGAGCTCATGGAAAACTCCAATCAAGAAGGACGACAAGTCATCAAAGGAAAAGGAGTTAGCGCAAAAAGGTACCCCTAAAACCGATTCTAAATCTTCATCTAGCTCATCTTCTAAAAGCTATGTAAAGTGTTTCAAGTGTCAAGGATATGGACACTTTGCAAGAGATTGCGTTAACAAGAAAGTCATGCTTACTAATGACAATGGCGAGATTGTAAGTGAAGATGAATATATTGCGCTTGGATCAAGTGGTGATGGAGATGATGAAGAAGAAGATGCGCATGATGATAGTGATGATGGTGACGGTTTTGCACTTAGAAGTTTAGTTGCTAGGAGAACTTTGAGTGCTTATGTGAAAGATGATGTGAACAACCAAAGGGAAAACTTGTTTCATACTAGGATGTATGCGAATGGGAAGCCTAGTAGTGTGATTATTGATGGTGGAAGTTGTACAAACATAGCTAGTGTTTATTTGGTGAAGGAGATGCAATTACCCACTGCAAAACACCCTAAACCTTATAGTTTGGGTTGGATCAACGATAAGGAGGAAATTAGGGTTAACAAACAAGTTTTAGTTTCTCTTTGTTTGGGCAGGTACAAAGGAGATGTATTGTGCGATATCTTACCCATGCAAGCATGCCATGTACTACTTGGACGACCATGACAATATGACAATAAAGTTCAACATGATGGTGAGACGAACCAATATACTCTCATGTGTGGTAAGAAGCCCTTTACTTTTATTCCGTTATCACCTCAAGAGGCTTTAAAAGATCAATTGAAATTGAAAGAGGATTTTGCTAAGCTAGATTCGGAATTTAGGGCTAAAGAGAAGACTAATCATGCTAATTTAGATAAGAATTGCGATATAGTCAAGCATGCTAGTTCTAAAAAGGTTAATAAGGAGTGTATGTTAGCTACTAAGAGTGAGATTAAAGAAGCCTTGAATGATAATTCTGTTTTGATCTTGCTTTTGCTTAAATATACACTTGTGAGCACTAACCACTTGGAAAGCGAGCTTCCAAGCAACATTGTTTCTCTTTTGAGTGATTATGTAGATGTGTTTCCTGAGGAGATTCCTAGTGGTTTACCACCAATTAGGGGGATTGAACATCAAATCGACTTCATCCCTGGGGCGCAAATTCCAAATAAGCCAGCTTATAGGACAAATCCTGATGAAACAAAGGAATTGGAGAAGCAAGTTGGTGAGCTACTTCAAAAGGGTTTTGTGCGTGAGAGCCTTTCTCCATGTGCCGTTCCTGTGTTGCTTGTTCCTAAGAAAGATGGGACTTGGAGAATGTGTGTCGATTGTAGGGCAATAAACAACATCACGGTAAAGTATCGTCACCCTATTCCTAGATTAGATGATATGCTTGATGAGTTGCATGGTGCTTGCTTATTTTCTAAAATTGATCTTAAGAGTGGCTATCATCAAATTCGCATGAAAGAGGGTGATGAATGGAAAACTGCCTTTAGAACTAAATTAGGGTTGTATGAATGGTTAGTTATGCCTTTTGGATTGACTAATGCACCTAGTACATTCATGCGATTAATGAATCATGTTTTAAGTAGCTTTTATTGGCAAGTTTGTCGTTGTTTATTTTGATGATATACTTGTGTATAGCCGAGACCTAGATGAGCATGTTAGGCATCTAAGATGTGTGTTAGATGTACTTAGGGTTGAGAAATTGTATGCTAACCTTAAGAAGTGCACCTTTTGCACAAACAAGCTTGTTTTTCTTGGTTTTGTGGTTTCCTCGCAAGGTATAGAGGTTGATGAGGAAAAGATCAAGGCAATCAAAGATTGGCCAACACCAACCAACGTTGGACAAGTGAGATCTTTTCATGGACTAGCCGGATTCTATAGGAGGTTTGTTAAGGATTTTAGCACCTTAGCCGCCCCTATTACAAGTGTTATGAAGAAGAATGCACCATTCAAGTGGGGAGATGAACAACAAGAAGCATTTGAGGCGTTAAAGGATAAACTAACTA